>QVTF01018913.1:0-82500 GCA_003573665.1 Oxygymnocypris stewartii
CAAGAAGTTGTGCAGCATGCTCTGTCAGAAAGGGCCTGATCTTTCTGATGTTGTGAAGTGCAAACTTGCAAGATCGAGCTGTCTTTGCAATGTGCTCTTTGAAGGTCAGCTGGTCATCAAAGATTACACCAAGATTTCTGACCGAAGCTGATGGGGTAATTGTTGATGAACCCAACTGAATCGTGAAGTCATGCTGTAGAGTTGGAGTGGCAGGGAAGACAAGAAACTCAGTCTTTGCCAAGTTGAGCTGTAGGTGATGTTCTTTCATCCATGCCGAGATGTCTGCCAAGCAGCCTGAGATCCGTGCAGCTACCGTTGGATCATCTGGTCGAAATGAGAGATAGAGCTGTGTGTCATCAGCGTAGAAATGGTAGGAGAAGCCATGTGCCTTTATGATGGGACCCAGTGATGTAGTGTATGTAGAGAGAGGAGGAGTCCAAGAACCGAGCCCTGGGGAACCCCAGTGACCAACTGATGAGCTTTGGATACCTCCCCTCCCCAGGCCACCTTGAAAGACCGACCAGTGAGATAGGATTCAAACCAGCGAAGTGGAATCCCAGTGATGTCCAGTGATGAGAACGTGGACAGGAGGATCTGATGATTGACAGTGTCAAAAGCGGCAGACAGATCCAGCAGAATGAGGACTGATGATTTGGAAACAGCTTTTGCAATTCGCAGGGCTTCAGTGACTGAGAGTAGCGCAGTCTCAGTTGAATGGCCACTCCTGAAACCTGACTGTTTAGGGTCCAGTTTGTTGTTCTGTGAAAGAAACAATGAGACCTGGTTGAAGACAACTTGTTCGAGCGTTTTGGCTATGAATGGAAGGAGAGAGAGACAGGTCTGTAGTTTTCTATAAGAGAAGTGTTTAATGTAGGTTTTTTGAGCAGTGGGGTAACCCGAACCTGTTTGAATGCAGTGGGGAAGATGCCTGTGAGGAGAGATGTGTTGATAATGTGTGTGAGTGCTGTAAGAGTGTGGGAGAGATTGCTTGGAAAAGGTGCGAAGGGATTGGGTCTAGAGGACATGTTGTAGGATGGCTGGAGAGGAGAAGTTTGAATACTTCCGCCTCAGTGAGGGGACAGAAGGAGAAGATGGGAGTTTGAGCAGTGGATCTAGTTAGTTGGAGGTCCTGTGTGAGTGAAGGTGAAAACTGACTACTGATTGTTTTAGTTTTGTCTGTAAAAACCCTAAACCTATGTTAACATGACTTCTATTCAAAACAAACATATTCAACCATTTAGTTGTACACTAATTATGCTGGCCCATCAATTTTCAGTAAAATATACTGAATATTGATGGAGCAACATCATTTATCTATAAAGCAAATGTATTTAGATTTTCCTCAAGTTTTCTTTTTAGCACCATTCTATCCTACTTGATATGATGTTTACTTTTTAAAATAAATGAAGTCAGACGTCAGGCTTAGATGTGGCTCTGCGGGAAATAAATGTTGCCAAGATACAGTAATAAGACTGAAACCGCACATGGGATGAATGCTTATTAGATCTATTAGATTACACATTGGATTCCAGGAACAGTTTGAGGCTTATTGAAGCAGATGAGCTGTTATTCCCACCTCCTGACACCAGCGTAAATTTGCTTCCAAGTCAGGCTGTATTTTGCATAGTCCACATCTTAAAAAGGCAGAGTTTTGTGAAAAGTCCAGTGTAAATATGAATTATTATATCCCATTAATGAAAGTTAACATTAAATCATCCACGTAGACATTGCCTTAATGAGGGAGGTCTGTGCAAGCTTAGTCTATTCAACTTTTATAGAAATGCTGGCCTAACCGGATTGGGTTTCAAGCTCACACTCACAACAATATAATTGCAATCCCAAAACGGTAGTAAGGCCATAATCTGCATATTAGCCAAATACAAATGTATAGATGTGAATTCAATTAGCTGAGAACTGTTGTCAGGCTGCATATTGTACATTTTGTAATTACATTGTGTTCAACAAAATTGTATTTTAATTGATTTAATCTATTGGGGGCGCAACTGTGCCCTTTCATTATCGGACAGGGGGCAGATGGAAACAAATGCCTGATGTTTTAGTTTCAAATGGAGCAGATTCATTAACACTCATAGTATAACGAGATGCTCACCTGGCTGCTCTATTCACACTACACAGACTGTGTCTAACTCACATCAAAAATAGAAGATTAAACAGATGGTCTGTGGGTGAGAATGAAGTGCTTTCATAAGATGCACTGATCCAGTACAAATGCATTGTAATGTCACACTCGGATAAAAACAAAACAAAACATGTAATGCTATAGTCATTTGCACAGTATTTGGATCAACTACATATAATACAACAATAAAATGTACCCTTTGCATTTGGTTTTGAAGAGATTGCATACCATTTCATGATTAAAAAGATTAAATGAATGACTGTAAAAATGTAATGCAAGGTAACCCTTTTGTAACTAGTATTAACATTTTTACACATCCTTATTTATTATTATTATTAAAAATGTGTTTAAATTTGTCAAGGTTAAAAAAAGATATTCAAATTAAATACATATGAGTTATTAATTCATGAATATCAAACGTTTCTACTATTCTTGTATTGTCATAAAAAGTTGAATTCATTTATTAAAAGATGTTTGACCTTTCTTTCTTTCTTTCTTTCTTTCTTCTTCTTTCTTTCTTTCTTCTTTCTTTTTTCTTTCTTCTTTCTTTCTTTCTTCTTTTCTTCTTCTTTTTTTTTTTCTTTTTTTTTTTTCTTCTTCTCTTCTTTCTTTCTTCTTCTTTTCTTTCTTTCTTTCTTTCTTTCTTTCTCTCTATACAAATTTACCTTGGTGGACAAAATGATTAAAACATCCACATTAGTTTCATATGGTAACCCCCCCCCCAAAAAAAATAAAATAAGAAAACATTAAAATGAAAGACTTTTAAATATCATGTGGTATATGTAATTATATTGTTTGGTCTTTGATAATATTTGTCTTTAAATGCAAGATAATTAAAGTGTACCTGAAGTATACTTGCAATTGCTCTACTTTATCGGCAATCAAATATACTTCAGTATATCTTTAGTTGTACTTCAACACGACTTCCACAGAATTAAAGTGCATAAATAATTAGTTGTTCCATATTAGCAGACTTTAAGTATACCAGTTTAGTATACTAAAAGTACAATTGCAGGGCATTTTTAGTAAGTACATAAATATGTACATGTATCAGTAGTGTTTGTTTTATTTTAAAGAGTGCCTTTTTTTGTAATTGTAAGAAGCTTTATTGTTTGTTTGTTTTTTTACCTTACATAGAACAAAATGTATCGAAGCGCACCTGCTGAAAATGACAGTCTGGTGTTTTTTACTAGCAGGAAAGCATGTTATGTCATTGTGCTCTTCTGCAATGAAAGGCTCTTTCTGTCATACTTTGCTGATAGAGGAAGATTGAAGGTGGGAATGTTTGTGTCCTGGGTCTCTTTGCTCAGATGGAATGCCCCCCACCTGCTGTTATATCTATTACATGAGCAGAAGATGTGCTCTTCTGTAATCAGTAGTAGAGCAGCTTCTGAGCTGAAATTGAAGCTAACCAGAGCCGACCATTGGTGTGATGATTCAATGGTCAGTGTGACATGTTTTAAAGTGCCCTAGCTACATGTGCTGAGGCTCAAGAGGCTAATGGCCTATAATTGCAAGATAGGTTTTATTTTGTATCGGAGCACAAGCAAGTTAAGTTTCGCTCTACAGAGAAAATAATTATTTGGCTGTAGATTCTGCGTTAACATTTAAATAGCAATTAGTCTACATACAGAGGCTGCTTAGAGCAGGAACATTCCCAGTTCAGTTCTGTCTCAATAAATCTGTCAAGCAGAGACCTGGTATTAAAGGTAAGAACATGTTTTATCTTAATTTAATATTTTTTTTGTCTGCAGTGTTGTTTTGGTCTCCACTGACTGTAATTCTAAACTAAACTAAACAGACAAAACAGTCTTAAAGTATCTTTACTTGGGTTCAGATAAGAAATTAAACACCGCTTTGAAACAACAAGAAGGTGAGTAAATTATGAAATAATTTTCATTTTTGGGTGACCTATCCTTTTAAGTTTGATCTTTAGGCACCCTATACAAATCAAAGTAGATTCAGTTGTAAAAGTTTCTGGTAAGTTCATTGCACTTGACACATTTCGATTTTCAAGCTGACGGGAATAACAGTTAATCTGTAATTTTATTCTTGATATTTTGTGACTTTTTCTTATTTAGGGCCATGAACATGCATGCAAAGTCAGGATACACTGATGTGTTTTGAAATGCACACAAATAATTTACTGATGATTTTGATGTTCAAGGGTCAATTTGACCCACATTTTGTTTTGTTTCAAGACAACTGTACAGCCCCAAATTAAATATATTTAAATATATTTTTTATATGTTGTTATGTTGGAATTTTACTACACTTGAAAGGGGAACAAAAGCATTGTATCATTATTTTCAGTGCTGAAAAAGACTTAAAAGAGAGCTATAATGTATATTTTCAATGTATATGAAATACTATTTAACTTGTTTTTTCTTCTATAATTTTTTGTTACTTTTTCTCACTTAGGGCCATGAAATAAGTTAATGAATGAGTTGTGTTCCAAATTTGAAGTTGATATAAAAAAATGTGGTTCATATGCAACTTTGTTTAGGCATTACACAACTCAGACCTTTCCAACGATATGCATGTTGTCAAGATTATAAAAAGTTTTAAATCTAAAAGACTATAATACAATTTGTAAAATAACACCCCCCACTAAGGAGGAGGAGCCCGCTAAAAGGGTTTAGAGTACCATTTCCATATTAACGCAATGTCTGATTTCAAAATGTTTTTCACAGGATACATTTTGAGGTTATATGCTGTCAAATGATATATAATTTATTATGATTACTAAAACATGTTACAAGGAAAAATTAAACAGAAAATATTTTTTTGTGACAGAGGTCAAGACTCCTATTATGATGTAGTACAGGTACAATAATAATAAAAAAACGTATTTTTAATAAAACTTAAATGTAACTTATTTCAAAAAGTTAAACGTTCATATATTTTAATTAATTACATGTAAAGTAAAACATTTCAATCGTTTTTTTGTTTTAATTATGATGATAAGAGCTTACAGTTCATGAAGGTCAAAAATCAGAATTTTTACATTTGAGTTTCAATAAATGACTATCCATACAGTATAAATTGTGGGTATCTCATGTTCTTTGAAACCACGATAATGGGGAACACTGCTGACTTGGCAATGGTCCAGAAGACGATCATTGACACCCTCCACAAAGAGGGTAAGTCACAGAGGGTCATTACTGAAAGGGGTGGATGTTCAAGGAATGCTGTATCAAAGCATATTAAATGCAAAGTTGAAGTCCTTTGTCCTTCCTGGAAGGAAGGAATTGGGTAGGAAAATGTGCACAAGTAACAGGGATGACTGCAAGTTTGAGAATACTGTAACAAATCTATGAAGCTATTATTTCATCTCCGAGGAATTATTAGCTTACAGATAAAATATTGCTTGATTAAAGTAATATTAATCTTTGACTTATGATTTATACTGTATTAACGATTCGTCCAGCGATCACTAACATCAGTATATCTTTATCAGTTTAGTTTATTTTGCTCTCGTGGCCAACGATAAACAAAATAAAGGGTTTTATACCATTTGAGTGAGGTAACGTGGTCTTTTTGGCATTAAGGTTGAAATACTTGAAAATCACATACCAAGAGACAATTCTTTATAAATGAAACAAGGTTTATTGCTAACTGCTATTCTAACATACATGGACTACTTAAAACAAAACACATAGACAACACATAACATACACACACCCACACATTCAGAGCTCTACGGTTTTAATGTTAGAAGAAGAGTTAAGGTAGCACTCTTTGCTATTTCATAACTGAAGCCACATAAGATCACGAAAGAGATGTCACCCTTTTCTGCATTCAGATAAATTATCAGTTTAGTTAGGATAAAAAACGTTGCTTGTATACTTGCGTTCACTTAAGTTTCCGCAGGCGAATCTTTTGTCTCGTTCCACGTTGTGTTCTCGTGTTTCCACGGAAGTGTCCGATCCTTTGTTTCGGATGCCACGTGTTCTCCTCGTGTTGCTGAACGGATCTTCGGCTTTGTTCACGTCGCTGTTGCTGAAGGATATTGATCCTTCTAAAATATGTTAATCATGTGCTACTATATCAGTATAATCAATATATAATCAAATGGTGTGTTAAGATGTCTTATTAAGGTTTTCTAGAGTGGTATATGTTGAACTGATATAACCAAACTTAAGAGCTGACAATACTGAGGTGCTTGCTTGGAATGTGGATGTGTGGACACACATACATAACAAGTCCATAAATCGCTTGGAGAAGATGGTCCCAGGCACGAACTGGGGGTATGAGTTTTAAGTGTTGTTTTGCAGGACCCAAGGGAAACAAAGGAGGAGAATACTGATTGGAGGAGCGTTGGACGGTTACGACGGCCAATGAAAAGACGACCCACGTGGACAGATTTTATAAATGTCCTGTGAAAATGCTTTTGGGGGTTGGTCCTTTGTAAGGCGTCTTGCCTGAGGCCAACCCAGTACTGTGGAGATTTCTGATTAATAAACTCCAACACTTTGACATTTTAAGCCTTTCTTCGATTTTTGAACACGCAGGACATTTTAAAGTCCATCAATTGGTGACCCCGACGTGATCGGGGAAAAAGGCAGTAAACCTAGAAGGTCTTTGGAGACTTGTAAACCAGGGATGGAGCGAACTTGAATTCAACAAGGTCGACCATAAAAATAAGGTAAGCAGAAACCTGTTAAATCAAACTTCTGCTAATTGGACATTCTAAATTTATGTGTTGAATTTGAATTGTACTCCGAACTATAGTTGTTCTTAAGTCAGGGTGTTGAAGTTTATTAAACAGAATAAGAAGGTAGAAGAAGGTAGTCACTGCAGGTCTTTTTAGTAGACCTCAGTAGATGGCCGTATATTGAGAAGTTAAGGCTGTGCACAGCAGTAAAATCCGGGTGGTTCGAGTCCTCCGGCCCGTGTGGTTCGAGTCCCACGGTAGAGAAGTCCGGGTGGTTCGAGTCCTCTGGCCCGGGTGGTTCGAGTCCTCCGGCAATTAGGATATAGGACATTGAATTGTTGATTTATTCTGTGTGCGTGTGCATGTTTCTGTGTGTGAGAGACAGAGAGAGAGAAAGGGGGGCTCCACTGGGTGTGCGCGCGCAAGTCTGGTTGAGTGAGTGTTTGCGTGAGCGAGTGTGTGTGGCAGTGAAGTTGAAAGGGGGAGAGGGAGAAGAAAGGATGAAAAATCTCATCCAAAGCAGAGTATAATATACAAAGTTGATTAATATTATGGTAATCCAAATGAATGGAGCAATGAGAAAGATTAATTATTAACTAGAAAACACATTGGTATTATTTTAAGAAGGAAACAACAACAATAATAATAATAATAATAATAGTAGTAATAATTTATTATATTAAACAGGTTAATAAATCTGGCTTTCAAAGATGTCAAACTCCAGTGGAGTTCTTGGCAGCTAGAAATCCAGCCTGTAATGAAACAATAAGGGAGCTCTTAAGGAAGTGGGCAGAGAGAACAAAGAAATTGGCTAAGTGGCCAGGCAGGGGGAACATTTAATGTGGCAATGTGTAAAGAAATAGAGGTCTTGATAAAAAATTACAAGACCAATATACACCTCCAAAAAGAGAAATTAAAAATGAAATTAGGGGTATTAACCTGTTCAAACAATATGGAATTAAATTAATAAATTGGATGAATAGAAAGAAAATGTAATAATCAGGAAGAAGAGTATAGATCTGAGGTACGATTGTGGACTAGAATTGCATTGACAGCAACTGCACTAAGTCCTCAGAAAAAGGGAAATAGGGAGCCAGTGAAGGCAGAGAAGTCAGAGAAAGGAATGACAAAGCAACCAGGAAGTACACAGGGTAGTGTTTCTGAGGAGACAGCGTTTGCCCCGCCTCTAGGTTTATATCCGGACTTACACTCAGTAAGGCCACCGCCCTATGCACCGAAGCAAGATTTACAGCAGGTACAGGTTATGGTGAAAGATGGAATGGTAGAAGTAGAAATAGATGCAAACTGCTGTGGACCTGAGGACTCAGGTCCAAGAGAGGGAGATACCATACCAGATACCAGAGATACAACACAAGAAGGGTAACCTGTTTCTGAGCCCTCCTCAAGAGCCCTTGGCACATTGTGTGAGTGCAGATTGTGCATATGGTGCAGGTATTGCAGTAACATTTAAAGACAAGTATGGTGTGGAGAAAGTGAAAAAACAAAACAAAAAACCTGGTGAATGTGCAGTGACACAGGAAGAAGACGGCAGAACCATTTTTCATTTAATCACAAAAGAAAGTACACTGATCTCCCACTTACGAGGATTTTACCAACAGTTTAAAACATATGAGAGATTGGTGTGTAGAACATAGAGTAAAAAGTGGTTTCTGCACCCCGGCTGGGGGTGTGGTTTGGACAAACTAGACTTCCAAAGAGTCCAGGACATTTTGAGAGAAGTTTTTACCGGAATAGATATAGTCATAACCATATACTCATTATAATTATCGTTTAGGAATGCTTGGAGGTAGTCTTTAACTATATATAATTACATCTGTATTTACCTATAAATGTATGGTTTGATGTTTTGTGTTTAAATTTCATTTCTACTAATTTTGTGTTTTAAAGAAGGTATAAATGAGGTTGTGGAAGATTGGCCTGCTGAAGTACCAAACCCGCATACATTGCTAACCAATGTTCCATCTGCTGCTAATTATTTTACTGTGATTGATCTCTGATCAGCTTTTTTCAGTGTTCCCCTAGCTGAGGAGAGCCAACCACTGTTTGCATTCACCTACCGAGCCCCAGATGGATCATTCACCAAAGCAATGGGGATACTGAAAAACCTGAGAGAGGAGGTGACCAAGAATGCTGGAGCAGACATGCATACCTGGGATTGGTTTAATTCACGTTTTGGGTCTTGAGGACAATGGTTAACCAAAATGGGCATTATAATTGGCATTGTTGTTATGTTTCTTTTGTTGTTCTGTTGTATTGTGCCTTTCATCAGATCAATGCTGGCCAGTGCTGCAGCCAAACAGATGATTAATGTATCAGTGAGACCAACTGGAATTGACGTTGGATGCACCAAAACGTATACAGTGGGACCTGGACTGGATGAACTGGATGAATTTGTGTAAAACATCCTTGACCGAATGGTAAGGAAGGGGTGCCTTTTATTTTCATTTATTATTTTTACCTTGTATTGTAACTTTTGATAGAAAGGGAGTTAGTATCTTCATTGTATTTTCTTTTCATATTATGTAGTGACATTAGAATATTTGGATAGAGTAGGAAGGAAGTTAGATGGTTTTATGTATTTTTATTTTGGCATATACCCCTTCCTGAAGTCATTTGTGTTGAAATCTTTATCTTTGAATCATCTATTCTGAAATCATTTATTTCTAAAGGAGCATTTTAATCTCCCATATACATCAAATGTGAAATGTAACTGTTTTTGGAAAGAAAGAAAACGTTGAAGGTTTTAAGCAGGTCAGTGTCCGTGTTACGAGGCAGTGCAACCAGAAAAGGGGACGATAAGAAAAGATTGTATGTCTACTACGTATTTGCAAGTATTCATCATTTAACCTTCATTATCAGTATGTAGTTTGTTTCTTTAACACTGGAGAATATCACTGGAAAATATGAAAAAGAAGAAAGGATCGACGAGCATCTCAGTGCTTAGCATCATGAGTAGATTCAACTGGAGGTTTAAAACCCCACCATCTACTCCAACACCAGATAGAGCTGAAGGGCATTGGAGCTGCCTAAGAGCTCCTCTGGCAACGAAGGACAACATCACCAGATAGCGCTCCAAGCTACCGGAAATGTTTGGAGTTCCTCTGGCAGCGTGGGATAGACCAGTGCATAATATATTGCATTATATTACTTTGTTTTTTCTAATTTTGATATTTGACCAGTATAATCATTTATGTACTCTACATAACCATGACAACCATGGGCAAGGCTAAAAGACATGCACATGCTTTAAAAACACATTGCTGATTTATTTTGAGTGTTCATTAACCCCCAAGAATTTATAGGTAAGGGAAGTAGATTCTTTACTCTTCTCTAGTCAAGGGTGAGAGGAGATGTTTGGATCTGACTTCCTCTGGAGTGCAATAACATGAAAAAGCCATTTGTTAAGAGAAAAGATGATGGAGGACCTTTATTGGTTCATAGAAGGATAGAAGGACGGGTGGACTTGTGATGTTGCACTCTGGGTAAGGGATATTAGTGGTGAGACTTAGTAAAGTCTCATAGTTGTGTTGTTTTCTTTTATAGTATGTTATTTACTCAATATGGTGATTATGTGAGGAAAATGATGTGTGACCTCTTTCAGAGGTCAAGAGAGGGATTGAAGGATATTGATCCTTCTAAGTAATCAATTGTATTGTGGGATTTATATCAATGTTATCCAGATAGGTGCTGCATGGTATGTAGAGTCTACAGAGCCAATACTGGAGTGCTCTCTGTTAGACTGTATGTGAGTACAAGGGTGTGGGCAGCTATGAGCCCATCAAGAAGAAGGCAGAGGAATGTGGATGTGTGGACACACATACATAACAAGTCCATAAATCGCTTGGAGAAGATGGTCCCAGGCACGAACTGGGGGTATGAGTTTTAAGTGTTGTTTTGCAGGACCCAAGGGAAACAAAGGAGGAGAATATTGATTGGAGGAGCGTTGGACGGTTACGACGGCCAATGAAAAGACGACCCACGTGGACAGATTTTATAAATGTCCTGTGAAAATGCTTTTGGGGGTTGGTCCTTTGTAAGGCGTCTTGCCTGAGGCCAACCCAGTACTGTGGATTTCTGATTAATAAACTCCAACACTTTGACATTTTAAGCCTTTCTTCGATTTTTGAACACGCAGGACATTTTAAAGTCCATCAATACAATGGACGTGACCAAAGACTAAAGATATGCAGTGTCAGTAAAGTTGTTGAAATTAATTTAACAAAAAATTGTAATGTACAATAAAACTTTATAAGTTACACACACAAAATATTATATTATTGTATAATTATAATAGAATATACAATTATTCAGTTTACATCACCTTCATGAATGAAATAAAAACAGAAAGATGCACATTCTTCATTCATCATTTTATAGATGTAGAGTTTTAAAAAATCATTGCATTTTATGTAGAAAAGTTAAATTGCCATCTTGTTCCGACCAAAGTGACTTGAACATACCCGACATCGTAATAACGAATTGTCAACTCGTAAGAATGAACATCCCAGGAGGACTTGAATGCAACATTAAATAGCAGAACTGATGAGCTACAGCTGGCGCTGATCAACACGGCAGCAGCAATCACAGACACACCCATCCCCCCACACACACACAGAGAGCGAGAATGAGTCAGAGAACCCATAAACCATGACACAAAATAATGTCTTGCTTTTTCAGCCCTTTGTTGCCCCATACCAACTTTTTGGAGACCTGTAGCAGCCATCACATTTTAAATGAGCTCATTTAGTGGGAAAAAAAATAAATTTGTTATGTTCTCTATGTTCTGTTGTGAATATTGTCTCGTGATTTTAAAGTCTTTTAGTTTTAAACTAAAAACTAAAAGAAAACGTCCCAACATTTCCAGGATTTGGGTTGTACTTGAACACAGCATTAAATACAATTATATCTAAAAAAAAAAAACATTGGATCTAAAAAAAAAAAAAATGTGAATCAATGCCTGTGAAGCTCACATAATTCAAGATAAACAGCATACAATATTAGTAAGTTAGAGAGACAACTCTCAAAACATGCCAATATGTTCTTTAAAAACACTCATATTTGTTCAAAATGTTTTTTATATAAAACCAGACTTCCTGTCTATGAGTCAAACAGATATAATAAACTAATAAACTATAAAAATAAACTTAACTTTGATCAGCCTTCACCTTCAGTCTACAAGCTATGACGTCCACTTATTTTGTCCTTAAGCAAATAATCATCACATTGTTTTCAAAACAGACTCCTATATCCTCCCTCAATCAGTTTGAGGGGCGGTGAGAGAACTAGGCATAATACATTTCTTCCTAAAACTGAATTTAGCCACTGCATGCTTTGTTATTTCATCCGCAATTAAAGTAATGCAATTATTGAAGCAAATGCCAGTTTGCATGTGCAACAGTACTAAAGTCAGTCTCATGACCTCTACAGGCAGTCCGCAGACACAGCTGGAACAAGGGGCAGAACTAATCAGCGGCTCCACTTAGAAAGCTTGCACACATTGACTGGACTGATTTTTTTATTATTCTGCATGAGATGGTACCAGAATGTGATCGTAATCTAACATTGGCTAACACAATGGGGAAAAATAAAGTTTCTGTAAATGGCCAATATTGTTTATTATTGTACAAAAAGAGCAAGGAAGAGAGAAAGATTTAATTAATTAGATGTTGTCACAAAATGCCGAAAGTAGTTCATTATTATTGAATTTGCTATACAATTCAATCAAAGCAGATTGACATGTAATGTGTTTGGTCAGGTTATGTATTCAAGGGTAAACAGCGATGTGTGTGGCCTTGTCCTCTGTTACTGACATGCTCAAGGCTTCAACTTGAGTAATGTGTTTTTTCAGTATTCAAGTAAGAAACAACTTTAATAATTTCATATTATTTGAAAGTTTAATTTTACTCATTTTATATTGTATGAAACATTGATAATTTGTTTTGATTGTTTTGTGATATTTTTCACTGTTCCTGGTAGAATTTTAAATTGTTCTTGCTTTTATTTTGTTGTGTGCCTGGAGATATTTTATTCCAGTAAACATGTTTCTCTTTGCTTATGCAGCATGCAAAAGGAACAGACACAAGTTAGTGCCAGATATGCCTTTCATATTTGTTTGTGAAGGATTACAAATTGTATTTACATGTTTAATTTAGATTATTATTATCCACTTTTTAACTCAATGTATAACTGTGCTTTGTCTCAATCAAGTCATGTTGACTGCCAGACGTTGATTTGTGTGAACCCCTGGCCAGATGTGGATTCGTTTAGGTTGATTGAATTAGTGTCTATGCATTTGATTATGTTGATGAGATTAGAACCACGGGAAGTCTGGTAACAGATGTTGATTCAAAGAACCCCTGCCAGACGTTGATTCATTTAGGTTGATTGAATTAGTGTCTATGCATTTGATGATGTTGATGAGATTTGATTACGGGAAGTCTGGTAACAAAACCAACATGTGCTTGCTTTGTTGGAATTTGGCTCCACCTCAAATGAAGTCCCTCCTCCAATTCTGTCTATAAAATAACCTTGTAAAGTTACTTAAGAGGAGATTTTCGATGACTGCAGATAACAACACATGTCATAGAATAAAGAAATTCTGCTGACAATCCAATCCGAAGTCTCCTGGTCTTCTCTTCTGAGTTTTCTACACTTTAGAAGAACACAGTTTTCAACAGATGCTGCCGTGAACCCGGATAGAGTTCCAGCTTCCTCACCTGAAAAACTTCAAGCTCAAACAAAGATCTGCATCTTTTGGAATCCAGCGAAACTTCAAGCTGAACACAGATTCCCAGACTGAATTTTTCTCTCAACCAAGGGTTGTGGTGAGTGGCTGTCTCTAATCCAAAAGAACCTAAGACCAGTACAAATGTGTATCCTCTGTGCCGTCAGAGAAGAGTTAACATACATCTGTAGGGTTTGTTTAACTAAAAGTATCCTCTGTTTCTTGTAGGCAGGGAAGTTTATCCTCTGTTTTCAGGCAGGGAAGAGTTTATCCTCTAAAGTTTTTTATTTTAGAGATGAAAGTTTATCCTCTGTTTTCAGGCAGGGAAGAGTTTATCCTCTAAAGTTTTTATTTTAGAGATGAAAGTTTATCCTCTGTTCTTTCAGGCAGGGAAGATTTTGGCATTACGTGCTAAAAATGAGTTATCCTCTGTTTCAGGCAGGGAAGGTTAGCATTACGTGCTAATTTTTGGTTTATCCTCTGTTCTTTCAGGCAGGGAAGATTTTGGCATTACGTGCTAAAAAACAAGTGTACCCTCTGTTGATCAGAGAAGTGTTTTTTTTTTTTGTGTGGTACAGAAGAAACTTACAAAATGGTTAGAAGGAATGCTAGGCTGATTCCAACCACAGAAAAGATGGGTCTTGCGACTCCGTTGTGGTCAGATAGTGAATTCAAAACACTGTTAGGGGAACAAATGGACCTAATAGTCACTGAAAAAGTTAGACAAAAACTAACGCAGAAATATGAGATTCATCCAGACAAGACTTGGTCAGTAGATGAGTGTAAAAAGGTACTAGGAGCAAGTATTCGTAAGAACAATGTGAAAGGCATTATCTGTTGTTACAGAGAATTCAGTGTAACGCTAGCGACACAACAGTCTCAGCGTAACTCAGAGCTAGAGAAACAGAACAATGAACTCCGTGCTAGAATATCCACTTTGACCAAGAAATTGAACCTCAAGAAAGAAGCAAAAACTGATGTGGAAGTAAGTCAGCCTGATAGCATTTACCCTGATTTACAAGCATTCTCTGAAACAGATGTAGCTCTCCAATCAGTAACTGATGTGTCTGTAAATTCAGTCAATGTTGAGGAAACTGATAGTGTTCCTCCCAATTCTTCTGTTGTGCAAATACAAACTGTTGCCAACGCTTTATGTCCTAAAGATATAGAGAGACTATCTCAGAGTTTACCGGCAGCACGCACACATTTAACTGATTTTAGAAGAACATTGATCTCAAGATGGGTAGAAGCTTATCCAACAGGTGCTACAGCTGCACATACTGCTAAATGTCTTGTCACTGATTTCATTCCCAGATGGGGATTACCAGATTGCATTGACTCAGATCAAGGTAGCCACTTCACAGGACAGGTAGTCAAGGAAGTGTCTAGAATGTTGAAGATTAAGTGGAACCTTCACTGTCCCTATAGGCCACAAGCATCAGGACAGGTTGATCTTAGAAATGCTGATGTGCACATTGTTTCAGATGCCCTGATCGCTTACTGTGAAAACCTCACAAAGGCAGTGCAGAGTACCAAAGAGAGAGTTGAGTCGGGTTGGCAGACTCCACCAGAAGGTGGACACACAATCATCCCAGGTCAATGGGTCACGATGAAGGCGTTCAAAAACAAGCCATTAGAGCCTAAGTGGTACGGACCACATCAAGTGATGTTGATTACAGCAGCTGCAGTATTGTGTCAGGGAAGGAAAACTTGGGCTCATGTGTCACACTGTAATGTTGTTCCTCCCCCTGCAGGGATAGGATAGGGCAGACACAAGAACCAGTGAGGAGCCCAGGGAAGAACCGAAAGCAACAGGCTTCGGGGGCCAACCCTGAGGTGAAGATTTCCTCATAGGCCTTTCCCCTCCATTAGTCCATCCTTTCCTCACTGTTCTTTAGGTGTCGCAGGAATTAAGAAATAGGGAAAGAAGGAACAACCATAGCAGACTATATTTTGAACAGAGGATCAGACTCTACAAATACTGCTCTGTGCCGTTGTTCTCTCTTGTTTGTGTTTCTTTCTTCCTCTGTGCAGATACCACCTGATGGCTGTCCTGAGATCCATATGCACCACCCTTCTCACCTGCGGATGAAGCCACAACCTCTAGAAAACAACTAGACCCATTGCCGAGCCAACTATCACACAAGAAAGAGAAAAGAAAGAAGAAGAAGAAAAAGAATAAAAATACACAACGCAGAGACTCACATACGGGAACTTCAGTCATCCATCAACATGATCAAGATTTTCATACTATTAACCATCATGGACATCACGCAAAGTGTAGACCCCAGAAACAACATATTCGTAGAGCTGATGAATATGTCAAGAAATGCCTTGTTTGCTGGAAAGAACGTTTGCATGCCGCACGCACCTTCAGTAGGAGCAGGAATCCCATGGGTGGCACACCCTATCTCCAAATGTGATACGTGTACCTTATTCGATCATCATACCAGTGGATTATACAACAAGGATACATGTCACAACGTAACAATTCCTCCAGCTTCTTCGTGTTGCATTCCTGGACTACCATCCTGCAACCTAACTTCAGCTACTCCCATCATGACAGATCTACTCATGCCAAGGATGTTCTATTGGTGCATGGAAAATCATGCTCCAGCATCGACTACACTGGGTGAAATTCCTCGTGAACGTTGCAGCTTTGTGATTGAAAGAAGAACCGAATTCGATGTGTACGTTACTACATCAGATAAGAAAGAGGAGAATGATTTAAAAGAGTGTCTCTACGGGAACCCATCCCTACCGAAATTTTTTGCCATAAATCAGTGGTGTATGATTCCTCCACCGACTGGCACTTTGTGGTTATGTGGGACTTCTGTCTACAGCATCCTACCCAGCCAATTCAATGGCAGGTGCACCCTGGTTTATGTCCTACCAGCCATCAGAGAAAATACACACTCCACCTCAAGTTCTCCACATCTACAAAATTCAGCTTCTACCAACAAAGATGGCTGCATTCCAGGACTCACTTGTGTACAAACGTGGTGGTCAAGAACTCTTGGAGCATTAATCCCATCGTATGGTGTCATGCAGGCTCTCGATCAGGTCAGAAGCCTGTCGGATTCAGTACAGAAATTGGCCAATGATACGGTTTTGGCCCTGGGCAACATCAAAGACACTCTTGCCTCGCACAAGATGATGATCTTACAGAACAGAGTGGCCTTGGATTACATTCTTGCAACACAAGGGGGAGCCTGTACCATTATCGGTCCTGAATGCTGCACCGGGTTAATGGATCCAACAGAGAACTTGAACAAAATCCAACAAGACATTCTTGGTCTTTCAGCAAAATTACACCAGATGACTGAAGATAATTCTTCATGGTTCGGAAACTTGTTAGGTAAACCCTGGCTGTGGATCAAGGAAATAGCAATTCTGCTGTTGTTTCTCCTACTTGCGTACTATCTATGCCTCCACAGTATCAAGTGTTTCTGTCAGCAAATGACTCCCGGCTCTCACAAGGAAATGACAGTTCCAACCAGAAAAGATTATTACCCGTAAGAACTTCACGGACCCGAATTGCATGTTTTGTTTCTGTGTCAGCATGCAATTACATATAAGCAACACAGAACATGTACAATGTGCCTGTAACGATTACAAGTTACAAGAATTAACTTTTAAGTGTCTAAATTTGTATTTTGTGAGAGTTATTAGAACTCTCAAAGGGGGAATTGAAGGATTACAAATTGTATTTACATGTTTAATTTAGATTATTATTATCCACTTTTTAACTCAATGTATAACTGTGCTTTGTCTCAATCAAGTCATGTTGACTGCCAGACGTTGATTTGTGTGAACCCCTGGCCAGATGTGGATTCGTTTAGGTTGATTGAATTAGTGTCTATGCATTTGATTATGTTGATGAGATTAGAACCACGGGAAGTCTGGTAACAGATGTTGATTCAAAGAACCCCTGCCAGACGTTGATTCATTTAGGTTGATTGAATTAGTGTCTATGCATTTGATGATGTTGATGAGATTTGATTACGGGAAGTCTGGTAACAAAACCAACATGTGCTTGCTTTGTTGGAATTTGGCTCCACCTCAAATGAAGTCCCTCCTCCAATTCTGTCTATAAAATAACCTTGTAAAGTTACTTAAGAGGAGATTTTCGATGACTGCAGATAACAACACATGTCATAGAATAAAGAAATTCTGCTGACAATCCAATCCGAAGTCTCCTGGTCTTCTCTTCTGAGTTTTCTACACTTTAGAAGAACACAGTTTTCAACATTTGTTTACATGTCTTAAATATTAGGTGCAGCATTTCTTGGCTTTGTGAACAGCATTTCAGAAAAGTTTGAATGCTTGAAAAATGTGGTCACATTTACTTCAGGGTGCAACCTACTATGGCTGTATTTATTTAGTAAGTAAGTATTTACAAATACATAGATGTTTTGATAGAAACTGCATTAAAGTATATTTTTAGTTTACCATTAATGCTTGTCAGTACATTCGACAATAGACTTTAATCATATTTCAAAGACAATAGAATGAATTATGAAATCACATATACAGATGTACGGACACAGCTCAAAAAGCTCTCTTAAGTTCAAGTTCAGTTACATTTAATAGGAAATTAAACTATAATTAATTTTAATTTAATTGTAAGTAAGATTCAGTTAAGTCTCTGAGAACATTACATTGTTTGTATAAGAAATAAGTATATTTACATTTACATTACCTTTATGCATTTAGCAGATGCTTTAATCCCAAGTGAATTTTCAGGTTATACATTTATTGTCAGTATGCGTGTTCCATGGGAATTGAACCCACGACCTTTTGCGCTGGTCCATAATATTTCCTTAAATAATCTTTCTGCAAGTTTACTAAAGTTTACTTTTTTTAACAGGGGTGGTACCACATGATTAGGGATGCAACGATTATAGATTTTGTTGGTACGATTATAGTCTGAGGAATAATCACGGTTTCACGGTTATTACGATTACTATGCATTTATTAATTTCACAACATAAAATCACATACTCTTTAGATATTAAAATGTTATTTATTGCTGCCTTTTGAAACAGAAATAACACAGTAAGCAATAATGCAGCACAAAATAATAATAATAAAAAATTAAAAAATCCATCTCTTCTATTGGAATTAAAAATGTGACATCTGCTCTGTAAACATCAGTCAGTATTTCCCTTTTGAAAATAACAAATGAAAAATAGATCACAAATGTTTATGGTGTTTTCATTTTGTATAATCTTTCTAAATTTCTTTTAGACCTGAGGTACAGAACCTGAAAAGATGGTGAAAGTTTTTTAAACTTATGAATAATACTATAACATGAATGACAAATCACAATGTTAATAAAGTATTTTTAATATAAGACTAATATTAACTTTATTTATCCCACAGAGGACACTGTTACTAATGAGGGGAATAAACTAAACTATTATTGTATTCAACTGTCATCCATACTTATTCATTTTAATAATCTTTATTCATCTGATTTTACATATGACCTGAGAAAATCATGTCTATTATTTTGGTTTGTAAGCTCAAGATCGATTTAGGAGGACAGAAACTTGTTGTCAACGCTGCCCAGCGACTTTCATTAATAAAATAGCTTAGATACTGGATCGCTACATTATATTAATCAGCAAAGAGGGGGGTAAAATTACTGTTTAAATGACTAAACTCAAATCTTCATTGGCCATTGTTTCCCATTCATTCTCAATGGTAGTGCTAAACCACTAAGGATGTAATATTCTTTCGGCCGCTAGCGCTCCCGTGGCGCACTTCCGCGTTTCGGCGTCGCGGGAAGTTTGAATTCACAGAAGAAGAAAACACAGCGGCGATCGCTAGTGTTGTTTAATTCAACACATTCTCGTCTTATTTACCAAAGGTAAGATGCTTTATGCGACATCAGTTTATGTTTTGTTACCAAACTTTACCCCGTTGGGCTTTGTTTACTGTTGATCATCGTGGGGTTGTTTGTTTGCATGCCAAATTATGAATGAACATGACTGTAGTTTTCGTTTCTGTGTATTGTTTGTTATCATTAACACTCATTTGTTGATTACAAGCTAAATTATGAATGCACATAGCTGTAGTTTTCGTTTCTGTGTATTGTTTGTCATCATTAATGCATCATATATTGATTACAAGCTAAATTATGAATGAACATGGCTGTAGTTTTCGTTTCTGTGTATTGTTTGTCATCATTAACACTCATTTGTTGATTACAAGCTAAATTATGAATGAACATGGCTGTAGTTTAACTTTCTGTGTATTGTTTTTCATCATTAATACATCATATGTTGATTACAAGCTAAATTATGATTGAACATGGCTGTAGTTTAACTTTCTGTGTATTGTTTGTCATCATTAATACATCATATGTTGATTACAAGCTAAATTATGAATGAACATGGCTGTAGTTTACCTTTCTGTGTATTGTTTGTCATCATTAACACTCATTTGTTGATTACAAGCTAAATTATGAATTAACATGGCTGTAGTTTAACTTTCTGTGTATTGTTTGTCATCATTAACACTCATTTGTTGATTACAAGCTAAATTATGAATTAACATGGCTGTAGTTTAACTTTCTGTGTATTGTTTGTCATCATTAACACTCATTTGTTGATTACAAGCTAAACTAGATAAAAAAGTTTGTGAACAAACTTTAAGTTGGCTTGCGAAAGCCGGACCAGAAAGTTTTAAAAAGTTTGGAAAGTTTTTAAAAGTTTTAAAAGTTTTAAAAAGTTTTATAAGTTTTAAAAGTTTAAGTTTTAATAGTTTAAAAAGTTTGTTTTAATAGTTTTAAAAGTTTAAGTTTTAAAAGTAGCGAATAAGTTAGGCTAGCATGATTAGAATGTTTTGCTAGCATTATTAACATGTTGCTAACATGTTGATAGCATGTTGCTAGCATGTTTTTAACATGATTAGCATGTTGTTAGCATGTTGCTAGCATTTTGCTAGCATGATTAGCATGTTGCTAGCATGTTGTTAGCATTATTAGCATGTTGCTAGCATGTTTCTAGCATGATTAGCATGTTGCTAGCATGTTTTGCTAACATGATTTTAGTATGATTAGCATGTTGCTAGCGTGATTAGCATTTTGTTAGCATGTTGCTAGCATGATTTTAGCATTTTGCTAGCGTGATTAGCATGTTGCTAGCGTGATTAGCATGTGACTAGCATGTTGCTAGCATGATTTTAGCATGTTGCTAGCGTGATTAGCATGTTGCTAGCATGATTAGCATGTTGCTAGCATGTTGCTAGCATGATTAGCATGTTGCTAGCATGTTGTTAACGTGATTAGCATGTTGCTAGCATGTTGCTAGGGTGATTAGCATGTTGTTAACATGTTGCTAGCATGATTAGCATGTTGCTAGCATGTTGGTAGCATGTTGCTAGCATGATTTTACCATGATTAGCATGTTGCTAGCATTTTGCTAGCATGATTAGCATGTTGCTAGCATGATTTTGGCATGATTATCATGTTGTTAGCATGTCGCTAGCATGATTAGCATGTTGCTAGCATGTTGTTAGCATGATTTTAGCATGATTAGCATGTTGCTAGCATGATTAGCAAGTTGCTAGCATGTTGCTAGCGTGATTAGCATGTTGCTAGCATGTTGTTAGCATGATTTTAGCATGATTAGCATGTTGCTAGCATGATTAGCAAGTTGCTAGCATGTTGCTAGCGTGATTAGCATGTTGCTAGCATGTTGCTAACATGATTTTAGCATGTTGCTAGCGTGATTAGCATGTTGCTAGCATGTTGCTAGTGTGATTAGCATGTTTTTAGCATGTTGCTAGCGTGATTAGCATGTTGCTAGCATGTTGCTAGCATGATTAGCATGTTGCTAGCATGTTGTTAGCGTGATTAGCATGTTTCTAGCATGTTGCTAGCATGATTTTAACATGTTGCTAGCGTGATTAGCATGTTGCTAACGTGATTAGCATGTGACTAGCATGTTGCTAGCATTATTAGCATGTGACTAGCATGTTGCTAGCATGATTAGCATGTTGCTAGCATGATTAGCATGTGACTAGCATGATTTTAGCATGATTAGCATGTTTGCTAGCATGTTGTTAACATGATTAGCATGTTGCTAGCATGTTGTTAGCGTGATTAGCATGTTGCTAGCGTGATTAGCATGTTGCTAGCATGATTAGCATGTTGCTAGCATGTTGCTAGCATGATTTTAGCATGATTAGCATGTTGCTAGCATGTTGCTAGCATTATTAGCATGTTGCTAGCATTTTTCTAGCATGATTAGCATGTTGCTAGCATGATTAACATGTTGCTAGCATGATTTTAGCATGATTAGCATGTTGCTAGCATGTTTTTAGCGTGATTAGCATGTTGCTAGCATGATTAGCATGTTGCTAGCATGTTGCTAGCATGTCACTAGCATGATTTTAGCATGATTAGCATGTTGCTAGCATGTTGCTAGCATGATTAGCATGTTGCTAGCATGTCACTAGCATGATTTTAGCATGATTAGCATTTTGCTAGCATGTTTCTAGCATTATTAACATGTTGCTAGCATGTTGCTAGCATTATTTTAGCATTATTAGCATGTTGCTAGCATGTTGCTAACATGATTTTAGCATGATTAGCATGTTGCTAGCATGTCACTAGCATGATTTTAGCATGATTAGCATGTTGCTAGCATGTTTCTAGCATGATTAGCATGTTGCTAGCATGATTTTAGCATTATTAGCATGTTGCTAGCATGTTGCTAGCATGATTTTAGCATGATTAGCATGTTGCTAGCATGATTTTAGCATGATTAGCATGTTGATAGCATGTTTGCTAGCATGATTAGCATGTTGCTAGCATGATTTTAGCATGATTAGCATGTTGATAGCATGTTGCTAGCATGATTTTAGCATAATTAGCATGTTTGCTAGCATGTTGGTAGCATGATTAGCATGTTGCTAGCATGATTTTAGCATTATTAGCATGTTGCTAGCATGATTTTAGCATGATTAGCATGTTGCTAGCATTATTTTAGCATTATTAGCATGTTGTTAGCATGTTGCTAGCATGATTTTAGCATGATTAGCATGTTGCTAGCATGTTGCTAACATGATTTTAGCATGATTAGCATGTTTGCTAGCATGTTGCTAGCATGATTTTAGAATGATTAGCATTTGTTAGCATGTAGCTAATAGAAATAGTACATAGAAGGGAAGTCTGATTGAGTCTAATGGGCTTCAGTCTGTTTAGATTTGAATTTTAAATAAAGTTTGAATTGTGAGTTTGAATTGTCTTGGCTCATCTGAACACTCCGTCAGTGTAAGTCTATGGGATTTTTATCATCTTTAATCTTCAGTTTTATGAAAATCATAAGTATGATCAGTTAGAAAAGATATAGCATATCGAGTCAGAACAGTCTGAAGACCTGGGCTGAGTTTGGAGTCTGTAGAGTTAAAGCTCTAGGAGGAGATAGAATTGCAAATTTAGTCTCAGAAGATTAATAATAACTAGATGAAAAAGTTTGTGAACAAACTTTGAAGTTGGCTTGAGAAAGTCTGACCAGAAAGTTTTAAAAAGTTTAAAAAAGTTTGGAAAGTTTAAAAAAGTTTAAGTTTTAAAAGTTTAAGTTTGAATAGTTTTAAAAGTTTAAGTTTTAATAGTTTTAAAAGTTGCTAGCATGTTGATAGCATGTTGCTAACATGATTTTAGCATGATTATCATGTTGCTAGCATGTTTCTAGCATGTTTCTAGCATGATTAGCATGTTGCTAGCATTATTAGCATGTTACTAGCATGTTGCTAGCGTTATTAGCATGTTGCTAGCATGTTGCTAGCGTGATTTTAGCATTATTAGCATGTTGCTAGCATGTTGCTAGCGTGATTAGCATATTGTTAGCATGTTGCTAGCATGATTAGCATGTTGTTAGCATGTTGCTAGCATGTTTTCAGCATATTGTTAGCATGTTGCTAGCATGATTAGCATGTTGTTAGCATGCTGCTACCATGATTAGCATGTTGTTAACATGTTTCTAGCATGATTAGCATGTTGCTAGCATTATTTTAGCATGATTAGCATGTTGTTAGCATGTTGCTAACATGATTAGCATGTTGCTAGCATGTTGCTAACATGATTAGCATGTTGCTAGCGTTATTAGCATGTTGCTAGCATGATTTTAGCATGATTAGCATGTTGCTAGCGTGATTTTAGCATTATTAGCATGTTGCTAGCATGTTGCTAGCGTGATTAGCATGTTGCTAGCATGATTAGCATGTTGCTAGCATGTTTTCAGCATGATTAACATGTTGCTAGCATGTTTTTAACATGATTAGCATGTTGCTAGCATGATTTAGATAGATTAGAAATAGTATTAGATAGAGTGGAAGCTTAAATTAGTTTGAATGTGATAGAAATAGTACATAGAAGGGAAGTCTGATTGAGTCTAATGGGCTTCAGTCTGTTTAGATTTGAATTTTTGACAGTTGGAGTTTGAACAGTCTTGGCTCATCTGAACATTCCGTCAATGTATGTCTATGGGATTTTTATGATTTTTAATCTTCAGTTTTATGAAAATCATAAGTCTGATCAGTTAGAAAAGATATAGCAACGCGAGTCAGAATAGTTCGGAGATATGGTGCGAGTTTCGAGTTTGTAGAGTTAAAGCTCTAGGAGGAGATAGAATTGCAAATATAGTCTCAGAAGATTAATAATAACTAGATGAAAAAGTTTGTGAACAAACTTTGAAGTTGGCTTGAGAAAGTCTGACCAGAAAGTTTTAAAAAGTTTAAAAAAGTTTGGAAAGTTTTAAAAAGTTTAAGTTTTAAAAGTTTAAGTTTGAATAGTTTTAAAAGTTTAAGTTTTAATAGTTTTAAAAGTTGCTATCATGTTGATAGCATGTTGCTAACATGATTTTAGCATGATTATCATGTTGCTAGCATGTTTCTAGCATGTTTCTAGCATGATTAGCATGTTGCTAGCATGTTGCTAGCATTATTTTAGCATGATTAGCATGTTGTTAGCATGTTGCTAGCATGTTGCTAACATGATTAGCATGTTGCTAGCATTATTAGCATGTTACTAGCATGTTGCTAGCGTTATTAGCATGTTGCTAGCGTTATTAGCATGTTGCTAGCATGTTGCTAGCGTGATTTTAGCATTATTAGCATGTTGCTAGCATGTTGCTAGCGTGATTAGCATATTGTTAGCATGTTGCTAGCATGATTAGCATGTTGTTAGCATGTTTTCAGCATGATTAACATGTTGCTAGCATGTTTTTAGCATGATTAGCATGTTGCTAGCATGATTTAGATAGATTAGAAATAGTATTAGATAGAGTGGAAGCTTAAATTAGTTTGAATGTGATAGAAATAGTACATAGAAGGGAAGTCTGATTGAGTCTAATGGGCTTCAGTCTGTTTAGATTTGAATTTTTGACAGTTGGAGTTTGAACAGTCTTGGCTCATCTGAACATTCCGTCAATGTATGTCTATGGGATTTTTATGATTTTTAATCTTCAGTTTTATGAAAATCATAAGTCTGATCAGTTAGAAAAGATATAGCAACGCGAGTCAGAATAGTTCGGAGATATGGTGCGAGTTTGGAGTCTGTAGAGTTAAAGCTCTAGGAGGAGATAGAATTGCAAATTTAGTCTCAGAAGATTAATAATAATAATAATAATAATAATAAGAAGTTTAAATAGGATTTCAGTAAGTTGGCTTTCACAAGCCAACTTAACTAGATGAAAAAGTTTGTGAACAAACTTTGAAGTTGGCTTGAGAAAGTCTGACCAGAAAGTTTTAAAAAGTTTAAAAAAGTTTGGAAAGTTTTAAAAAGTTTAAGTTTTAAAAGTTTAAGTTTGAATAGTTTTAAAAGTTTAAGTTTTAATAGTTTTAAAAGTTGCTATCATGTTGATAGCATGTTGCTAACATGATTTTAGCATGATTATCATGTTGCTAGCATGTTTCTAGCATGTTTCTAGCATGATTAGCATGTTGCTAGCATGTTGCTAGCATTATTTTAGCATGATTAGCATGTTGTTAGCATGTTGCTAACATGATTAGCATGTTGCTAGCATTATTAGCATGTTACTAGCATGTTGCTAGCGTTATTAGCATGTTGCTAGCGTTATTAGCATGTTGCTAGCATGTTGCTAGCGTGATTTTAGCATTATTAGCATGTTGCTAGCATGTTGCTAGCGTGATTAGCATATTGTTAGCATGTTGCTAGCATGATTAGCATGTTGTTAGCATGTTTTCAGCATGATTAACATGTTGCTAGCATGTTTTTAGCATGATTAGCATGTTGCTAGCATGATTTAGATAGATTAGAAATAGTATTAGATAGAGTGGAAGCTTAAATTAGTTTGAATGTGATAGAAATAGTACATAGAAGGGAAGTCTGATTGAGTCTAATGGGCTTCAGTCTGTTTAGATTTGAATTTTTGACAGTTGGAGTTTGAACAGTCTTGGCTCATCTGAACATTCCGTCAATGTATGTCTATGGGATTTTTATGATTTTTAATCTTCAGTTTTATGAAAATCATAAGTCTGATCAGTTAGAAAAGATATAGCAACGCGAGTCAGAATAGTTCGGAGATATGGTGCGAGTTTGGAGTCTGTAGAGTTAAAGCTCTAGGAGGAGATAGAATTGCAAATTTAGTCTCAGAAGATTAATAATAATAATAATAATAATAATAAGAAGTTTAAATAGGATTTCAATAAGTTGGCTTTCACAAGCCAACTTAATAACTAGATAAAAAAGTTTGTGAACAAACTTTAAGTTGGCTTGCGAAAGCCGGACCAGAAA
Source organism: Oxygymnocypris stewartii (assembly GCA_003573665.1). Taxonomy (NCBI): domain Eukaryota; kingdom Metazoa; phylum Chordata; class Actinopteri; order Cypriniformes; family Cyprinidae; genus Oxygymnocypris; species Oxygymnocypris stewartii. The sequence goes on from QVTF01018913.1 coordinate 26,312, forward strand.
GTTAAAAAGTTTGGAAAGTTTAAGTTTTAAAAGTTTAAGTTTTAATAGTTAAAAAAGTTTAAGTTTTATTAGTTTTATAAGTTTAAGTTTTAAAAGTTTTATAAGTTTAAGTTTTAATAGTTAAAAAAGTTCAAGTTTTAAAAGTTTGTTTTATTAGTTTTATAAGTTTAAGTTTTAAAAGTTTAAGTTTTAATAGTTTTAAAAGTTTAAGTTTTAATAGTTTTAAAAGTTTTAAAAGTTTAAGTTTTAAAAGTAGCGAATAAGTTAGGCTAGCATGATTAGCATGTTGCTAGCATGTTGCTAGCATGATTTTAGCATGATTAACATGTGACTAGCATGTTGCTAGCATCATTAGCATGTTGCTAGCATGTTGCTAGCATGATGCTAGCATGATTTTATCATGATTAGCATGTTGCTAGCATGTTCCTAGCGTGATTAGCATGTTTTTAGCATGTTGCTAGCATGATTTTAGCATGTTGCTAGCATGTTGCAAGCGTGATTAGCATGTTGCTAGCATGTTGCTAGCATGATTTTAGCATGTTGCTAGCATGATTAGCATGTGACTAGCATGTTGCTAGCATCATTAGCATGTTGCTAGCATGTTGCTAGCATGATTTTAGCATGATTAGCATGTTTACTAGCTTGATTAGCATGTTGCTAGCATGATTTTATCATTATTAGCATGTTGCTAGCATGTCGCTAACATGATTAGCATGTTGCTAGCATGTTGCTAGCGTGATTAGCATGTTGCTAGCATGTTGTTAGCATGATTAGCATGTTGCTAGCATGTTGCTAGCATGATTTTAACATGATTAGCATGTTGCTAGCATGTTGCTAGCGTGATTAGCATGTTGCTAGCATGTTGCTAGCGTGATTAGCATGTTGCTAGCATGATTTTAGCATGATTAGCATGTTGCTAGCATGTTGCTAGGGTGATTAGCATGTTGCTAGCATGTTGCTAGCATGATTTTATCATGATTAGCATGTTGCTAGCATGTTGCTAGCATGATTTTAGCATGATTAGCATGTTGCTAGCATGTTGCTAGCGTGATTAGCATGTTGCTAGCATGATTTTAGCATGATTAGCATGTTTGCTAGCGTGATTAGCATGTTGCTAGCATGTTTTTAGCATGATTAGCATGTTGCTAGCATGTTGCTAGCAAGATTAGCATGTTGCTAGCATGATTTTAACATGATTAGCATGTTGCTAGCATGTTGCTAGCGTGATTAGCATGTTGCTAGCATGATTTTAGCATGATTAGCATGTTGCTAGCATGTTGCTAGGGTGATTAGCATGTTGCTAGCATGATTTTATCATGATTAGCATGTTGCTAGCATGTTGCTAGCATGTTTTTAGCATGATTAGCATTTTGCTAGCATGTTGCTAGCATGATTAACATGTTGCTAGCGTGATTAGCATGTTGCTAGCATGTTGCTAGCATGATTTTAGCATGATTAGCATGTTGCTAGCGTGATTAGCATGTTTGCTAGCATGTTTTTAGCATGATTAGCATTTTGCTAGCATGTTGCTAGCGTGATTAGCATGTTGCTGGCATGTTGCTAGCATGATTAGCATGTTGCTAGCATGTTGCTAGCATGTTGCTAGCGTGATTAGCATGTTGCTAGCATGTTGCTAGCATGATTTTAGCATGATTAGCATGTTTGCTAGCGTGATTAGCATGTTGCTAGCATGTTTTTAGCATGATTAGCATGTTGCTAGCATGTTGCTAGCAAGATTAGCATGTTGCTAGCATGATTTTAACATGATTAGCATGTTGCTAGCATGTTGCTAGCGTGATTAGCATGTTGTTAGCATGTTGCTAGCATGATTAGCATGTTGCTAGCATGTTGCTAGCATGATTTTAGCATGATTAGCATGTTGCTAGCATGTTGCTAGCGTGATTAGCATGTTGCTAGCATGATTTTATTATGATTAGCATGTTGCTAGCATGTTGCTAGCGTGATTAGCATGTTGCTAGCATGATTTTAGCATGATTAGCATGTTGCTAGCATGTTGCTAGCGTGATTAGCATGTTGCTAGCATGATTTTAGCATGATTAGCATGTTGCTAGCATGTTGCTAGCGTGATTAGCATGTTGCTAGCATGTTTTTAGCATGATTAGTATGTTGCTAGCATGTTGCTAGCATATTGCTAGCAAGATTAGCATGTTGCTAGCATGTTGCTAGCATGATTTTAATATGATTAGCATGTTGCTAGCATGTTGCTAGCGTGATTAGCATGTTGTTAGCATGTTGCTAGCATGATTAGCATGTTGCTACCATGTGTCTAGCATGATTTTAACATGATTAGCATGTTGCTAGCATGTTGCTAGCATGATTATCATGTTGCTAGCATGATTTTATTATGATTAGCATGTTGCTAGCATGTTGCTAGCGTGATTAGCATGTTGCTAGCATGTTGCTAGCATGATTTTAGCATGTTGCTAGCATGTTGCTAGCATGATTTTAGCATGATTAGCATGTTGCTAGCATGTTGCTAGCGTGATTAGCATGTTGCTAGCATGATTTTAGCATGATTAGCATGTTGCTAGCATGTTGCTAGCGTGATTAGCATGTTGCTAGCATGTTTTTAGCATGATTAGCATGTTGCTAGCATGTTGCTAGCATGTTGCTAGCATGATTAGCATGTTGCTAGCATGTTTCTAGCATGATTTTAGCATGTTGCTAGCATGTTGCTAGCATGTTTTTAGCATAATTAGCACGTTTGCTAGCATGTTTTTAGCATAATTAGCATGTTTGCTAGCATGTTTTTAGCATGATTAGCATGTTGCTAGTATGTTTTTAGCATAATTAGCACGTTTGGTAGCATGTTTTTAGCATAATTAGCATGTTTGCTAGCATGTTTTTAGCATGATTAGCATGTTGCTAGTATGTTTTTAGCATAATTAGCATGTTGCTAGCATGATTTTAGCATGATTAGCATGTTGCTAGCATTTTGCTAGCGTGATTTTAGCATAATTAGAATGTTGCTAGCATTTTGCTAGCATAATTAGCATGTTGTTAGCATGATTTTAGCATTATTAGCATGTTGCTAGCATGTTGCTAGCGTGATTAGCATGTTGCTAGCATGATTTTAGCATGATTAGCATGTTGCTAGCATGTTGCTAGGGTGATTAGCATGTTGCTAGCATGATTTTATCATGATTAGCATGTTGCTAGCATGTTGCTAGCATGTTTTTAGCATGATTAGCATTTTGCTAGCATGTTGCTAGCATGATTAACATGTTGCTAGCGTGATTAGCATGTTGCTAGCATGTTGCTAGCATGATTTTAGCATGATTAGCATGTTGCTAGCGTGATTAGCATGTTTGCTAGCATGTTTTTAGCATGATTAGCATTTTGCTAGCATGTTGCTAGCGTGATTAGCATGTTGCTGGCATGTTGCTAGCATGATTAGCATGTTGCTAGCATGTTGCTAGCATGTTGCTAGCGTGATTAGCATGTTGCTAGCATGTTGCTAGCATGATTTTAGCATGATTAGCATGTTTGCTAGCGTGATTAGCATGTTGCTAGCATGTTTTTAGCATGATTAGCATGTTGCTAGCATGTTGCTAGCAAGATTAGCATGTTGCTAGCATGATTTTAACATGATTAGCATGTTGCTAGCATGTTGCTAGCGTGATTAGCATGTTGTTAGCATGTTGCTAGCATGATTAGCATGTTGCTAGCATGTTGCTAGCATGATTTTAGCATGATTAGCATGTTGCTAGCATGTTGCTAGCGTGATTAGCATGTTGCTAGCATGATTTTATTATGATTAGCATGTTGCTAGCATGTTGCTAGCGTGATTAGCATGTTGCTAGCATGTTGCTAGCATGATTTTAGCATGATTAGCATGTTGCTAGCATGTTGCTAGCGTGATTAGCATGTTGCTAGCATGATTTTAGCATGATTAGCATGTTGCTAGCATGTTGCTAGCGTGATTAGCATGTTGCTAGCATGTTTTTAGCATGATTAGTATGTTGCTAGCATGTTGCTAGCATATTGCTAGCAAGATTAGCATGTTGCTAGCATGTTGCTAGCATGATTTTAATATGATTAGCATGTTGCTAGCATGTTGCTAGCGTGATTAGCATGTTGTTAGCATGTTGCTAGCATGATTAGCATGTTGCTACCATGTTTCTAGCATGATTTTAGCATGATTAGCATGTTGCTAGCATGTTGCTAGCATGATTATCATGTTGCTAGCATGATTTTATTATGATTAGCATGTTGCTAGCATGTTGCTAGCGTGATTAGCATGTTGCTAGCATGTTGCTAGCATGATTTTAGCATGTTGCTAGCATGTTGCTAGCATGATTTTAGCATGATTAGCATGTTGCTAGCATGTTGCTAGCGTGATTAGCATGTTGCTAGCATGATTTTAGCATGATTAGCATGTTGCTAGCATGTTGCTAGCGTGATTAGCATGTTGCTAGCATGTTTTTAGCATGATTAGCATGTTGCTAGCATGTTGCTAGCATGTTGCTAGCATGATTAGCATGTTGCTAGCATGTTTCTAGCATGATTTTAGCATGATTAGCATGTTGCTAGCATGTTGCTAGCATGTTTTTAGCATAATTAGCACGTTTGCTAGCATGTTTTTAGCATAATTAGCATGTTTGCTAGCATGTTTTTAGCATGATTAGCATGTTGCTAGTATGTTTTTAGCATAATTAGCACGTTTGCTAGCATGTTTTTAGCATAATTAGCATGTTTGCTAGCATGTTTTTAGCATGATTAGCATGTTGCTAGTATGTTTTTAGCATAATTAGCATGTTGCTAGCATGATTTTAGCATGATTAGCATGTTGCTAGCATTTTGCTAGCGTGATTTTAGCATAATTAGAATGTTGCTAGCATTTTGCTAGCATAATTAGCATGTTGTTAGCATGATTTTAGCATTATTAGCATGTTGCTAGCATGTTTTTAGCATAATTAGCATGTTGCTAGCATGATTTTAGCATGATTAGCATGTTGCCAGCATGATTAGCAAGTGACTAGCATGTTGCTAGCATAGATGTTGTAGTTTAAACCTATATGCTATTTGTAGTTTATTTGTAGTTAAACCATTGTAGTTCAAACCTATATGTTATTTCATGGGCCGTCCCCTCACCATGTAAGTCTATGGGACAATTTTGGGGGGCTCTTGCGCCCCAGGGGTAAAACTTATACCCCACTGCGGGGTATGATCTCGCTCAGCTTGATAGCCTCTTCAAATGTTGTGATTCACAAGTTTCTACGAAATTCTCGCTCTGCGCTACAACCCGTCGAAGTTTGCCGCCATGCATTGTCGATGCGTTTTTTTGCGCGGTTTTTCGCTAATTGTACGATTAGCATAAACCCAATCGCTTAGAAAAGATATAGCAACTCGAGTCAGAATAGTTCGGAGATATGTTGCGAGTTTCGAGTTTGTAGAGTTAAAGCTCTAGGAGGAGTAGCAGTTGCAAATTTAGTCTCGTAAGAATAATAATAACTAGATGAAAAAGTTTGTGAACAAACTTTGAAGTTGGCTTGAGAAAGTCTGACCTTTTATTGATTAGCATGTTGCTAGCATGAGTAGCATGATTTTAGCATGTTGCTAGCATGATTAGCATATTGCTAGCATGTTCTAGCATTATTTTAACATGATTAGCATGTTGTTAGCATGATTAGCATGTTGCTAACGTTGCTAGCATGATTCGCATGTTGCTAGCATGATTTTAGCTTGATTAGCATGTTGTTAGCTTTATTAGCATGTTGCTAGCATGATTGTAACATGTTGCTAACATGATTAGCATGCTGCTAGCATGTTGCTAGCATGATTTTAGCATGATTAGCATGTTGTTAGCATGTTGCTAGCATGATTTTAACATGATTAGCATGTTGCTAGCATGATTTTAGCATGTTGCTACCATTATTAGCATGTTGCTAGCATGATTAGCATGTTGCTAGCATGATTAGCATGTTGCTAACATGATTTTAGCATGTTGCTAGCATGATTAGCATGTTGCTAACATGTTGATAGCATGTTTCAAGCATGATTAGCATGTTGCTAGCATGATTTAGATACATTAGAAATAGTATTAGATTGAGTGGAAGCTTAAATTAGTTTGAATTTGATAGAATTAGTACATAGAAGGGAAGTCTGATTGAGTCTAATGGTCTTCAGTCTGTTTAGATTTGAATTTTGACAGTTGGAGTTTGAATAGTCTTGGCTCATCTGAACATTCCGTCAGTGTAAGTCTATGGGATTTTTATGATTTTTAATCTTCAGTTTTATGAAAATCATAAGTCTGATCAGTTAGAAAAGATATAGCAACGCGAGTCAGAACAGTCTGAAAACCTGGGCTGAGTTTGGAGTCTGTAGAGTTAAAGCTCTAGGAGGAGATAGAATTGCAAATTTGTAGGTTAGGATTTCAATAAGTTGGCTTTCACAAGCCAACTTAATAACTAGATGAAAAAGTTTGTGAACAAACTTTGAAGTTGGCTTGAGAAAGTCTGACCAGAAAGTTTTAAAAAGTTTGGAAAGTTTAAAAAAGTTTAAGTTTAAAAAAGTTTAAGTTTTAAAAGTTTAAGTTTGAATAGTTTTAAAAGTTTAAGTTTTAATAGTTTTAAAAGTTGCTAGCATGTTGATAGCATGTTGCTAACATGATTTTAGCATGATTATCATGTTGCTAGCATGTTTCTAGCATGTTTCTAGCATGATTAGCATGTTGCTAGCATGTTGCTAGCATATTGCTAGCATTATTTTAGCATGATTAGCATGTTGCTAGCATGTTGCTAACATGATTAGCATGTTGCTAGCATTATTAGCATGTTACTAGCATGTTGCTAGCGTTATTAGCATGTTGCTAACGTTATTAGCATGTTGCTAGCATGTTGCTAGCGTGATTTTAGCATTATTAGCATGTTGCTAGCATGTTGCTAGCGTGATTAACATATTGTTAGCATGTTGCTAGCATGATTAGCATGTTGTTAGCATGTTGCTAGCATGTTTTCAGCATGATTAACATGTTGCTAGCATGTTTTTAGCATGATTAGCATGTTGCTAGCATGATTTAGATAGATTAGAAATAGTATTAGATAGAGTGGAAGCTTAAATTAGTTTGAATGTGATAGAAATAGTACATAGAAGGGAAGTCTGATTGAGTCTAATGGGCTTCAGTCTGTTTAGATTTGAATTTTTGACAGTTGGAGTTTGAACAGTCTTGGCTCATCTGAACATTCCGTCAATGTATGTCTATGGGATTTTTATGATTTTTAATCTTCAGTTTTATGAAAATCATAAGTCTGATCAGTTAGAAAAGATATAGCAACGCGAGTCAGAATAGTTCGGAGATATGGTGCGAGTTTGGAGTCTGTAGAGTTAAAGCTCTAGGAGGAGATAGAATTGCAAATTTAGTCTCAGAAGATTAATAATAACTAGATGAAAAAGTTTGTGAACAAACTTTGAAGTTGGCTTGAGAAAGTCTGACCAGAAAGTTTTAAAAAGTTTAAAAAAGTTTGGAAAGTTTAAAAAAGTTTAAGTTTTAAAAGTTTAAGTTTGAATAGTTTTAAAAGTTTAAGTTTTAATAGTTTTAAAAGTTGCTAGCATGTTGATAGCATGTTGCTAACATGATTTTAGCATGATTATCATGTTGCTAGCATGTTTCTAGCATGTTTCTAGCATGATTAGCATGTTGTTAGCATGTTGCTAACATGATTAGCATGTTGCTAGCATTATTAGCATGTTACTAGCATTTTGCTAGCGTTATTAGCATGTTGCTAGCATGTTGCTAGCGTGATTTTAGCATTATTAGCATGTTGCTAGCATGTTGCTAGCGTGATTAGCATATTGTTAGCATGTTGCTAGCATGATTAGCATGTTGTTAGCATGTTGCTAGCATGTTTTCAGCATGATTAACATGTTGCTAGCATGTTTTTAGCATGATTAGCATGTTGCTAGCATGATTTAGATAGATTAGAAATAGTATTAGATAGAGTGGAAGCTTAAATTAGTTTGAATGTGATAGAAATAGTACATAGAAGGGAAGTCTGATTGAGTCTAATGGCTTCAGTCTGTTTAGATTTGAATTTTTGACAGTTGGAGTTTGAACAGTCTTGGCTCATCTGAACATTCCGTCAATGTATGTCTATGGGATTTTTATGATTTTTAATCTTCAGTTTTATGAAAATCATAAGTCTGATCAGTTAGAAAAGATATAGCAACGCGAGTCAGAATAGTTCGGAGATATGGTGCGAGTTTGGAGTCTGTAGAGTTAAAGCTCTAGGAGGAGATAGAATTGCAAATTTAGTCTCAGAAGATTAATAATAATAATAATAATAAGAAGTTTAAATAGGATTTCAGTAAGTTGGCTTTCACAAGCCAACTTAACTAGATAAAGAAGTTTGTGAACAAACTTCGAAGTTGGCTTGGGAAAGTCTGACGTATTATAGACTTAGTTTTAAAAGCTAGCAGTTTGAAGTACGAAGTTTACATAAAAAAGATAGATAGATAGATAGATAGATAGATAGATAGATAGATAGATAGATAGATAGATAGAAAGAAAGAGTCAATAGATAGAAAGAGTCGATAGATAGATAGATAGATAGATAGATAGATAGATAGATAGATAGATAGAGTCAGTAGATAGATAGAGTCAGTAGATAGATAGATAGATAGATAGATTGATAGATAGATAGATAAAGTCAGTAGATAGATGCATGTTGCTAACATTTTGATAGCATGATTAGCATGTTGTTAGCATGATTAGCATGTTGCTAGCATGTCACTAGCATGATTTTAGCATGATTAGCATGTTGCTAGCTTGATTAGCATGTTGCTAGCATGTTGCTGGCATGATTTTAACATGATTAGCATGTTGCTAGCATGATTAGCATGTTGCTAGCATGTTGGTAGCATGATTAGCATGTTACTAACATGTTGTTAACATGATAAGCATGTTGCTAGCATGTCGTTACCATGATTTTAGCATGATTAGCATGTTGCTAGCATGATTTTAGCATGATTAGCATGTTGCTAGCATGTTGCTAGCGTGATTAGCATGTTGCTAGCTTGTTTTTAGCATGATTTCCATGTTGCTAGCATGTTGCTAGCGTGATTAGCATGTTGCTAGCATGATTTTAGCATGTTGCTAGCGTGATTAGCATGTTGTTAGCATGATTTTAGCATGTTGCTAGCGTGATTAGCATGTTGCTAGCATGATTTTAGCATTATTAGCATGTTGCTAGCATGTTGCTAGCGTGATTAGCATGTTGCTAGCATGTTGCTAGCATCATTAGCATGTTGCTAGCACGTTGCTAGTATGATTTTAGCATGATTAGCATGTTGCTAGCATGTTGCTAGCGTGATTAACATGTTTGCTAGCATGATTTTAGCATGATTAGCATGTTGCTAGCATGATTAGCATGTGGCTAGCATGTTTTTAGCATGATTAGCATGTTGCTAGCATCATTAGCATGTTGCTAGCATGTTGCTAGCATGATTTTAGCATGATTAGCATGTTGCTAGCATGTTGCTAGCATGATTAGCATGTTGCTAGCATGTTGCTAGCATGTTGCTCGCATGTTGCTAGCGTGATTAGCATGTTGCTAGAATGATTTTAGCATGATTAGCATGTTGCTAGCATGTTGCTAGCGTGATTAGCATGTTGCTAGCATGTTGCTAGCGTGATTAGCATGTTGCTAGCATGTTGCTAACATGATTAGCATGTTGTTAGCATGTTGCTAGCATGTTGCTAGCGTGATTAGCATGTTGCTAGCATGTTGCTAGCATGATTTTAGCATGATTAACATGTTGTTAGCATGTTGCTAGCGTGATTAGCATGTTGCTAGCATGTTGCTAGCATGATTAGCATTTTGCTAGCATGATTAGCATGTTGCTAGCATGTTGCTAGCATTATTTTAGCATGATTAGCATGTTGCTAGCATGTTGCTAGCATGATTAGCATTTTGCTAGCATGATTAGCATGTTGCTAGCATGTTGCTAACATGTTGCTAACGTGATTAGCATGTTGCTAGCATGATTTTAGCATTATTAGCATGTTGCTAGCATGTTGCTAGCATCATTAGCTTGTTGCTAACATGTTGCTAGCATGATTTTAGCATGATTAGCATGTTGCTAGCATGTTGCTAGCATGATTATAGCATGATTAGCATGTTACTAGCATGTTGCTAGCGTGATTAGCATGTTGCTAGCATGTTTTTAGCATGATTAGCATGTTGCTAGCATGTTGCTAGCATAATTTTAGCTCGATTAGCATGTTGTTAGCATGTTGCTAGCGTGATTAGCATGTTGCTAGCATGTTGCTAGCATGATTAGCATTTTGCTAGCATGATTAGCATGTTGCTAGCATGTTGCTAGCATGTTGCTAGCATGATTAGCATGTTGCTAGCATGATTAGCATGTTGCTAGCATGTTGCTAGCGTGATTAGCATGTTGCTAGCATGATTTTAGCATTATTAGCATGTTGCTAGCATGTTGCTAGCATCATTAGCATGTTGCTAGCATGTTGCTAGCATGATTTTAGCATGATTAGCATGTTGCTAGCATGTTGCTAGCATGATTAGCATGTTGCTAGCATTGTTGCTAGCATGATTTTAGCGTGATTAGCATGTTGCTAGCATGTTGCTAGCGTGATTAGCATGTTGCTAGTATGTTTTTAACATGATTGGCATGTTGCTAGCATGTTGCTAGGGTGATTAGCATGTTGCTAACATGTTTTTAGCATGATTAGCATGTTGCTAGCATGTTGCTAGCGTGATTAGCATGTTGCTAGCATGATTAGCATGTTGCTAGCATGTTGCTAGCATTATTTTATCATGATTAGCATGTTGCTAGCATTTTGCTAGCTTGATTTTAGCATGATTAGCATGTTGCTAGCATGATTTTAGCATTATTAGCATGTTGCTAGCATGTTGCCAGCATGATTAGCAAGTGACTAGCATGTTGCTAGCATAGATAGATAGATAGATAGATAGATAGAGTCAGTAGATAGATAGATAGATAGAGTCAGTAGATAGATAGATAGATAGATAGATAGATAGATAGATAGATAGAGTCAGTAGATAGAGTCAGTAGATAGAAAGAGTCAATAGATCATTTCCTATGTAAATTACCATCGTAGTTTCAACCTATATGCTATTTCATGGGCCGTCCCCTCACCATGTAAGTCTATGGGACAATTTTGGGGGGCTCTTGCGCCCCAGTGGTAAAACTTATACCCCACTGCGGGGTATGATCTCGCTCAGCTTGATAGCCTCTTCAAATGTTGTGATTCACAAGTTTCTACGAAATTCTCGCTCTGCGCTACAACCCGTCGAAGTTTGCCGCCATGCATTGTCGATGCGTTTTTTTGCGCGGTTTTTCGCTAATTGTACGATTAGCATAAACCCGATCGCTTAGAAAAGATATAGCAACTCGAGTCAGAATAGTTCGGAGATATGTTGCGAGTTTCGAGTTTGTAGAGTTAAAGCTCTAGGAGGAGTAGCAATTGCAAATTTAGTCTCGTAAGAATAATAATAATAAGTATAAGTTTAAATAGAATATCAGTAAGTTGGCTTTCCCAAGCCAACTTAACTAGATAAAAAAGTTTGTGAACAAACTTTAAGTTGGCTTGTGAAAGCCGGACCAGAAAGTTTAAAAAAGTTTGGAAAGTTTTAAAAGTTTTAAAAGTTTTATAAGTTTAAGTTTTAAAAGTTTTAAAAGTTTTATAAGTTTTAAAAGTTTTATAAGTTTTAAAAGTTTAAGTTTTAATCGTTAAAAAAGTTTAAGTTTTAAAAGTTTAAGTTTTATTAGTTTTATAAGTTTAAGTTTTAAAAGTTTAAGTTTTAATAGTTTAAAAAGTTTAAGTTTTAATAGTTTTAACAGTTTTAAAAGTTTAAGTTTTAAAAGTAGCTAATAAGTTAGGCTAGCATGATTAGCATGTTGCTAGCATGATTAGCATGTTGCTAGCATGTTGATAGCATGTTGCTAGCATGTTTTTAACATGATTAGCATGTTGTTAGCATGTTGCTAGCATTATTAGCATTTTACTAGCATGATTCTAACATGATTAGCATGTTGCTAGCATGTTGCTAGCATGATTAGCATGTTGCTAGCATGTTGTTAGCGTGATTAGCATGTTGCTAGCATGTTGCTATCATGTTGCTAGCGTGATTAGCATGTTGCTAGCATGTTGCTAGCATTATTTTAGCATGATTAGCATGTTGCTAGCATGTTGCTAGCGTGATTAGCATGTTGCTAGCATGTTGCTAGCGTGATTAGCATGTTGCTAGCATGTTGTTAGCATGATTAGCATGTTGCTAGCATGATTTTAGCATGATTAGCATGTTGCTAGCATGTTGCTAGCGTGATTAGCATGTTGCTAGCATGTTTTAGCATGATTAGCATGTTGCTAGCATGTTGTTAGCATGTTGCTAGCGTGATTAGCATGTTGCTAGCATGATTTTAGCATGATTAGCATGTTGCTAGCATGATTTTAGCATGATTAGCATGTTGCTAGCATGATTTTATCATGATTAGCATGTTGCTAGCATGATTTTAGCATGATTAGCATGTTGCTAGCATGTTGCAATCATGATTAGCATGTTGCTAGCATGTTGCTAGCATGATTTTAGCATGTTGCTAACGTGATTAGCATGTGACTAGCATTTTGCTAGCATGATTAGCATGTTGCTAGCATGATTAGCATGTGACTAGCATGTTGCTAGCATCATTAGCATGTTGCTAGCATGTTGCTAGCATGATTTTAGCATGATTAACATGTTTGCTAGCTTGATTAGCATGTTGTTAGCATGATTTTAGCATTATTAGCATGTCGCTAGCATGATTAGCATGTTGCTAGCATGTTGCTAGCGTGATTAGCATGTTGCTAGCATGTTGTTAGCATGATTTTAGCATGATTAGCATGTTGCTAGCATGTTGCTAGCGTGATTAGCATGTTGCTAGCATGTTTTTAGCATGATTAGCATGTTGCTAGCATGTTGTTAGCATGTTGCTAGCGTGATTAGCATGTTTCTAGCATGATTTTAGCATGATTAGCATGTTGCTAGCATGATTTTAGCATGATTAGCATGTTGCTAGCATGTTGCTAGCATGATTTTATCATGATTAGCATGTTGCTAGCATGTTGCTAGCGTGATTAGCATGTTGCTAGCATGTTTTTAGCATGATTAGCATTTTGCTAGCATGTTGCTAGCATGTTGCTAGCGTGATTAGCATGTTGCTAGCATGATTTTAGCATGATTAGCATGTTGCTAGCATGTTGCTAGCGTGATTAGCATGTTGCTAGCATGTTGCTAGCATGATTTTAGCATGATTAGCATTTTGCTAGCATGTTCCTAGCGTGATTAGCATGTTGCTAGCATGTTTTTAGCATGATTAGCATTTTGCTAGCATGTTGCTAACATGTTGCTAGCGTGATTAGCATGTTGCTGGCATGTTGCTAGCATGATTAACATGTTGCTAGCATGTTGCTAGCTTGATTAGCATGTTGCTAGCATGATTTTAGCATGATTAGCATGTTTGCTAGCGTGATTAGCATGTTGCTAGCATGATTTTCACATGATTAGCATGTTGCTAGCATGTTGCTAGCGTGATTAGCATGTTGTTAGCATGTTGCTAGCATGTTGCTAGCATGATTAGCATGTTGTTAGCATGTTGCTAGCATGATTAGCATGTTGCTAGCATGTTGCTAGCATGATTAGCATGTTGCTAGCATGATTTTAGCATGATTAGCATGTTGCTAGCATGTTGCTAGCGTGATTAGCATGTTGCTAGCATGATTTTAACATGATTAGCATGTTGCTAGCATGATTTTAACATGATTAGCATGTTGCTAGCATGTTTTTAGCATGATTAGCATGTTGCTAGTATGTTTTTAGCATAATTAGCATGTTGCTAGCATGATTTTAGCATGATTAGCATGTTGCCAGCATGATTAGCAAGTGACTAGCATGTTGCTAGCATAGATGTTGTAGTTTAAACCTATATGCTATTTGTAGTTTATTTGTAGTTTATTTGTAGTTAAACCATTGTAGTTTCAACCTATATGCTATTTCATGGGCCGTCCCCTCACCATGTAAGTCTATGGGACAATTTTGGGAGGCTCTTGCTCCCCAGGGGTAAAACTTATACCCCACTGCGGGGTATGTTCTCGCTCAGCTTGATAGCCTCTTCAAATGTTGTGATTCACAAGTTTCTACGAAATTCTCGCTCTGCGCTACAACCCTTCGAAGTTTGCCGCCATGCATTGTCGATGCGTTTTTTTGCGCGGTTTTTCGCTAATTGTACGATTAGCATAAACCCGATCGCTTAGAAAAGATATAGCAACTCGAGTCAGAATAGTTCGGAGATATGGTGCGAGTTTCGAGTTTGTAGAGTTAAAGCTCTAGGAGGAGTAGCAGTCAGAAATTTAGTCTCGGAAGAATAATAATAATAAGTTTAAATAGAATATCAGTAAGTTGGCTTTCCCAAGCCAACTTAATAATAAGAAGTTTAAATAGAATATCAGTAAGTTGGCTTTCACAAGCCAACTTAACTAGATGAAAAAGTTTGTGAACAAACTTTGAAGTTGGCTTGAGAAAGTCTGACCAGAAAGTTTTAAAAAGTTTAAAAAAGTTTGGAAAGTTTAAAAAAGTTTAAGTTTTAAAAGTTTAAGTTTGAATAGTTTTAAAAGTTTAAGTTTTAATAGTTTTAAAAGTTTAAGTTTTAATAGTTTTAAAAGTTGCTAGCATGTTGATAGCATGTTGCTAACATGATTTTAGCATGATTATCATGTTGCTAGCATGTTTCTAGCATGTTTCTAGCATGATTAGCATGTTGCTAGCATGTTGCTAGCATATTGCTAGCATTATTTTAGCATGATTAGCATGTTGTTAGCATGTTGCTAGCATGTTGCTAACATGATTAGCATGTTGCTAGCATTATTAGCATGTTACTAGCATGTTGCTAGCGTTATTAGCATGTTGCTAGCATGTTGCTAGCGTGATTTTAGCATTATTAGCATGTTGCTAGCGTGATTAGCATATTGTTAGCATGTTGCTAGCATGATTAGCATGTTGTTAGCATGTTTTCAGCATGATTAACATGTTGCTAGCATGTTTTTAGCATGATTAGCATGTTGCTAGCATGATTTAGATAGATTAGAAATAGTATTAGATAGAGTGGAAGCTTAAATTAGTTTGAATGTGATAGAAATAGTACATAGAAGGGAAGTCTGATTGAGTCTAATGGGCTTCAGTCTGTTTAGATTAGAATTTTTGACAGTTGGAGTTTGAACAGTCTTGGCTCATCTGAACATTCCGTCAATGTATGTCTATGGGATTTTTATGATTTTTAATCTTCAAGTTTTATGAAAATCATAAGTCTGATCAGTTAGAAAAGATATAGCAACGCGAGTCAGAATAGTTCGGAGATATGGTGCGAGTTTCGAGTTTGTAGAGTTAAAGCTCTAGGAGGAGACAGAATTGCAAATTTAGTCTCAGAAGATTAATAATAACTAGATGAAAAAGTTTGTGAACAAACTTTGAAGTTGGCTTGAGAAAGTCTGACCAGAAAGTTTTAAAAAGTTTAAAAAAGTTTGGAAAGTTTAAAAAAGTTTAAGTTTTAAAAGTTTAAGATTGAATAGTTTTAAAAGTTTAAGTTTTAATAGTTTTAAAAGTTGCTAGCATGTTGATAGCATGTTGCTAACATGATTTTAGCATGATTATCATGTTGCTAGCATGTTTCTAGCATGTTTCTAGCATGATTAGCATGTTGCTAGCATGTTGCTAGCATATTGCTAGCATTATTTTAGCATGATTAGCATGTTGTTAGCATGTTGCTAACATGTTGCTAACATGATTAGCATGTTGCTAGCATTATTAGCATGTTACTAGCATGTTGCTAGCGTTATTAGCATGTTGCTAACGTTATTAGCATGTTGCTAGCATGTTGCTAGCGTGATTTTAGCATTATTAGCATGTTGCTAGCATGTTGCTAGCGTGATTAGCATATTGTTAGCATGTTGCTAGCATGATTAGCATGTTGTTAGCATGTTGCTAGCATGTTTTCAGCATGATTAACATGTTGTTAGCATGTTTTTAGCATGATTAGCATGTTGCTAGCATGATTTAGATAGATTAGAAATAGTATTAGATAGAGTGGAAGCTTAAATTAGTTTGAATGTGATAGAAATAGTACATAGAAGGGAAGTCTGATTGAGTCTAATGGGCTTCAGTCTGTTTAGATTTGAATTTTTGACAGTTGGAGTTTGAACAGTCTTGGCTCATCTGAACATTCCGTCAATGTATGTCTATGGGATTTTTATGATTTTTAATCTTCAGTTTTATGAAAATCATAAGTCTGATCAGTTAGAAAAGATATAGCAACGCGAGTCAGAATAGTTCGGAGATATGGTGCGAGTTTGGAGTCTGTAGAGTTAAAGCTCTAGGAGGAGATAGAATTGCAAATTTAGTCTCAGAAGATTAATAATAATAATAATAATAACTAGATAAAAAAGTTTGTGAACAAACTTTAAGTTGGCTTGCGAAAGCCGGACCAGAAAGTTAAAAAGTTTGGAAAGTTTAAGTTTTAATAGTTAAAAAAGTTTAAGTTTTATTAGTTTTATAAGTTTAAGTTTTAAAAGTTTTATAAGTTTAAGTTTTAAAAGTTTTATAAGTTTTAAAAGTTTTATAAGTTTTAAAAGTTTAAGTTTTAATAGTTAAAAAAGTTCAAGTTTTAAAAGTTTAAGTTTTATTAGTTTTATAAGTTTAAGTTTTAAAAGTTTAAGTTTTAATAGTTTTAAAGTTTAAGTTTTAATAGTTTTAAAAGTTTTAAAAGTTTAAGTTTTAAAAGTAGCGAATAAGTTAGGCTAGCATGATTAGCATGTTGCTAGCATGTTGCTAGCATGATTTTAGCATGATTAACATGTGACTAGCATGTTGCTAGCATCATTAGCATGTTGCTAGCATGTTGCTAGCATGATGCTAGCATGATTTTATCATGATTAGCATGTTGCTAGCATGTTGCTAGCGTGATTAGCATGTTTTTAGCATGTTGCTAGCATGATTAACATGTTGCTAGCATGATTTTAGCATGATTAGCATGTTGCTAGCATGTTGCAAGCGTGATTAGCATGTTGCTAGCATGATTTTAGCATGTTGCTAGCGTGATTAGCATGTTGCTAATGTGATTAGCATGTGACTAGCATTTTGCTAGCATGATTAGCATGTTGCTAGCATGATTAGCATGTGACTAGCATGTTGTTAGCATCATTAGCATGTTGCTAGCATGTTGCTAGCATGATTTTAGCATGATTAGCATGTTTACTAGCTTGATTAGCATGTTGCTAGCATGATTTTATCATTATTAGCATGTCGCTAACATGATTAGCATGTTGCTAGCATGTTGCTAGCGTGATTAGAATGTTGCTAGCATGTTGTTAGCATGATTAGCATGTTGCTAGCATGTTGCTAGCATGATTTTAACATGATTAGCATGTTGCTAGCGTGATTAGCATGTTGCTAGCATGTTGCTAGCATGTTGCTAGCGTGATTAGCATGTTGCTAGCATGATTTTAGCATGATTAGCATGTTGCTAGCATGTTGCTAGGGTGATTAGCATGTTGCTAGCATGTTGCTAGCATGATTTTATCATGATTAGCATGTTGCTAGCATGTTGCTAGCGTGATTAGCATGTTGCTAGCATGTTTTTAGCATGATTAGCATTTTGCTAGCATGTTGCTAGCATGATTAACATGTTGCTAGCGTGATTAGCATGTTGCTAGCATGTTGCTAGCATGATTTTAGCATGATTAGCATGTTGCTAGCATGTTGCTAGCGTGATTAGCATGTTTGCTAGCATGTTTTTAGCATGATTAGCATTTTGCTAGCATGTTGCTAGCGTGATTAGCATGTTGCTGGCATGTTGCTAGCATGATTAGCATGTTGCTAGCATGTTGCTAACATGTTGCTAGCGTGATTAGCATGTTGCTAGCATGTTGCTAGCATGATTTTAGCATGATTAGCATGTTTGCTAGCGTGATTAGCATGTTGCTAGCATGTTTTTAGCATGATTAGCATGTTGCTAGCATGTTGCTAACATGTTGCTAGCGTGATTAGCATGTTGCTAGCATGTTGCTAGCATGATTTTAGCATGATTAGCATGTTTGCTAGCGTGATTAGCATGTTGTTAGCATGTTGCTAGCATGATTAGCATGTTGCTACCATGTTTCTAGCATGATTTTAGCATGATTAGCATGTTGCTAGCATGTTGCTAGCATGATTAGCATGTTGCTAGCATGTTGCTAGCATGATTTTAGCATGATTAGCATGTTGCTAGCATGTTGCTAGCGTGATTAGCATGTTGCTAGCATGATTTTATTATGATTAGCATGTTGCTAGCATGTTGCTAGCGTGATTAGCATGTTGCTAGCATGTTGCTAGCATGATTTTAGCATGATTAGCATGTTGCTAGCATGTTGCTAGCGTGATTAGCATGTTGCCAGCATGATTTTAGCATGATTAGCATGTTGCTAGCATGTTGCTAGCGTGATTAGCATGTTGCTAGCATGTTTTTAGCATGATTAGCATGTTGCTAGCATGTTGCTAGCATGATTAGCATGTTGCTAGCATGTTTCTAGCATGATTTTAGCATGATTAGCATGTTGCTAGCATGTTGCTAGCATGTTTTTAGCATAATTAGCACGTTTGCTAGCATGTTTTTAGCATGATTAGCATGTTGCTAGCATGATTTTAGCATGATTAGCATGCTGCTACCATGATTAGCATGTTGTTAGCATGTTGCTAGCATGATTTTAGCATGATTAGCATGTTGCTAGCATGATTTTAGCATGATTAGCCTGCTGCTAACATGATTAGCATGTTGTTAGCATGTTGCTAGCATGATTTTAGCATGATTAGCATGTTGCTAGCATGATTTTAGCATGATTAGCATGCTGCTACCATGATTAGCTTGTTGTTAGCATGTTTCTAGCATGATTAGCATGTTGCTAGCATTATTTTAGCATGATTAGCATGTTGTTAGCATGTTGCTAACATGATTAGCATGTTGCTAGCATGTTGCTAACATGATTAGCATGTTGCTAGCGTTATTAGCATGTTGCTAGCATGATTTTAGCATGATTAGCATGTTGCTAGCGTGATTTTAGCATTATTAGCATGTTGCTAGCATGATTAGCATGTTGCTAGCATGTTTTCAGCATGATTAACATGTTGCTAGCATGTTTTTAACATGATTAGCATGTTGCTAGCATGATTTAGATAGATTAGAAATAGTATTAGATAGAGTGGAAGCTTAAATTAGTTTGAATGTGATAGAAATAGTACATAGAAGGGAAGTCTGATTGAGTCTAATGGGCTTCAGTCTGTTTAGATTTGAATTTTTGACAGTTGGAGTTTGAACAGTCTTGGCTCATCTGAACATTCCGTCAATGTATGTCTATGGGATTTTTATGATTTTTAATCTTCAGTTTTATGAAAATCATAAGTCTGATCAGTTAGAAAAGATATAGCAACGCGAGTCAGAATAGTTCGGAGATATGGTGCGAGTTTCGAGTTTGTAGAGTTAAAGCTCTAGGAGGAGATAGAATTGCAAATTTAGTCTCAGAAGATTAATAATAACTAGATGAAAAAGTTTGTGAACAAACTTTGAAGTTGGCTTGAGAAAGTCTGACCAGAAAGTTTTAAAAAGTTTAAAAAAGTTTGGAAAGTTTAAAAAAGTTTAAGTTTTAAAAGTTTAAGTTTGAATAGTTTTAAAAGTTTAAGTTTTAATAGTTTTAAAAGTTGCTAGCATGTTGATAGCATGTTGCTAACATGATTTTAGCATGATTATCATGTTGCTAGCATGTTTCTAGCATGATTAGCATGTTGTTAGCATGTTGCTAGCATGTTGCTAACATGATTAGCATGTTGCTAGCATTATTAGCATGTTACTAGCATGTTGCTAGCGTTATTAGCATGTTGCTAGCATGTTGCTAGCGTGATTTTAGCATTATTAGCATGTTGCTAGCATGTTGCTAGCGTGATTAGCATATTGTTAGCATGTTGCTAGCATCATTAGCATGTTGCTAGCATGTTGCTAGCATGATTTTAGCATGATTAGCATGTTTACTAGCTTGATTAGCATGTTGCTAGCATGATTTTATCATTATTAGCATGTTGCTAGCATGTCGCTAACATGATTAGCATGTTGCTAGCATGTTGCTAGCGTGATTAGAATGTTGCTAGCATGTTGTTAGCATGATTAGCATGTTGCTAGCATGTTGCTAGCATGATTTTAACATGATTAGCATGTTGCTAGCGTGATTAGCATGTTGCTAGCATGTTGCTAGCATGTTGCTAGCGTGATTAGCATGTTGCTAGCATGATTTTAGCATGATTAGCATGTTGCTAGCATGTTGCTAGGGTGATTAGCATGTTGCTAGCATGTTGCTAGCATGATTTTATCATGATTAGCATGTTGCTAGCATGTTGCTAGCGTGATTAGCATGTTGCTAGCATGTTTTTAGCATGATTAGCATTTTGCTAGCATGTTGCTAGCATGATTAACATGTTGCTAGCGTGATTAGCATGTTGCTAGCATGTTGCTAGCATGATTTTAGCATGATTAGCATGTTGCTAGCATGTTGCTAGCGTGATTAGCATGTTTGCTAGCATGTTTTTAGCATGATTAGCATTTTGCTAGCATGTTGCTAGCGTGATTAGCATGTTGCTGGCATGTTGCTAGCATGATTAGCATGTTGCTAGCATGTTGCTAACATGTTGCTAGCGTGATTAGCATGTTGCTAGCATGTTGCTAGCATGATTTTAGCATGATTAGCATGTTTGCTAGCGTGATTAGCATGTTGCTAGCATGTTTTTAGCATGATTAGCATGTTGCTAGCATGTTGCTAGCAAGATTAGCATGTTGCTAGCATGTTGCTAGCATGTTGCTAGCATGATTTTAACATGATTAGCATGTTGCTAGCATGTTGCTAGCGTGATTAGCATGTTGTTAGCATGTTGCTAGCATGATTAGCATGTTGCTACCATGTTTCTAGCATGATTTTAGCATGATTAGCATGTTGCTAGCATGTTGCTAGCATGATTAGCATGTTGCTAGCATGTTGCTAGCATGATTTTAGCATGATTAGCATGTTGCTAGCATGTTGCTAGCGTGATTAGCATGTTGCTAGCATGATTTTATTATGATTAGCATGTTGCTAGCATGTTGCTAGCGTGATTAGCATGTTGCTAGCATGTTGCTAGCATGATTTTAGCATGATTAGCATGTTGCTAGCATGTTGCTAGCGTGATTAGCATGTTGCCAGCATGATTTTAGCATGATTAGCATGTTGCTAGCATGTTGCTAGCGTGATTAGCATGTTGCTAGCATGTTTTTAGCATGATTAGCATGTTGCTAGCATGTTGCTAGCATGATTAGCATGTTACTAGCATGTTTCTAGCATGATTTTAGCATGATTAGCATGTTGCTAGCATGTTGCTAGCATGTTTTTAGCATAATTAGCACGTTTGCTAGCATGTTTTTAGCATGATTAGCATGTTGCTAGCATGATTTTAGCATGATTAGCATGCTGCTACCATGATTAGCATGTTGTTAGCATGTTGCTAGCATGATTTTAGCATGATTAGCATGTTGCTAGCATGATTTTAGCATGATTAGCCTGCTGCTAACATGATTAGCATGTTGTTAGCATGTTGCTAGCATGATTTTAGCATGATTAGCATGTTGCTAGCATGATTTTAGCATGATTAGCATGCTGCTACCATGATTAGCATGTTGTTAGCATGTTTCTAGCATGATTAGCATGTTGCTAGCATTATTTTAGCATGATTAGCATGTTGTTAGCATGTTGCTAACATGATTAGCATGTTGCTAGCATGTTGCTAACATGATTAGCATGTTGCTAGCGTTATTAGCATGTTGCTAGCATGTTGCTAGCATGATTTTAGCATGATTAGCATGTTGCTAGCGTGATTTTAGCATTATTAGCATGTTGCTAGCATGATTAGCATGTTGCTAGCATGTTTTCAGCATGATTAACATGTTGCTAGCATGTTTTTAACATGATTAGCATGTTGCTAGCATGATTTAGATAGATTAGAAATAGTATTAGATAGAGTGGAAGCTTAAATTAGTTTGAATGTGATAGAAATAGTACATAGAAGGGAAGTCTGATTGAGTCTAATGGGCTTCAGTCTGTTTAGATTTGAATTTTTGACAGTTGGAGTTTGAACAGTCTTGGCTCATCTGAACATTCCGTCAATGTATGTCTATGGGATTTTTATGATTTTTAATCTTCAGTTTTATGAAAATCATAAGTCTGATCAGTTAGAAAAGATATAGCAACGCGAGTCAGAATAGTTCGGAGATATGGTGCGAGTTTCGAGTTTGTAGAGTTAAAGCTCTAGGAGGAGATAGAATTGCAAATTTAGTCTCAGAAGATTAATAATAACTAGATGAAAAAGTTTGTGAACAAACTTTGAAGTTGGCTTGAGAAAGTCTGACCAGAAAGTTTTAAAAAGTTTAAAAAAGTTTGGAAAGTTTAAAAAAGTTTAAGTTTTAAAAGTTTAAGTTTGAATAGTTTTAAAAGTTTAAGTTTTAATAGTTTTAAAAGTTGCTAGCATGTTGATAGCATGTTGCTAACATGATTTTAGCATGATTATCATGTTGCTAGCATGTTTCTAGCATGATTAGCATGTTGTTAGCATGTTGCTAGCATGTTGCTAACATGATTAGCATGTTGCTAGCATTATTAGCATGTTACTAGCATGTTGCTAGCGTTATTAGCATGTTGCTAGCATGTTGCTAGCGTGATTTTAGCATTATTAGCATGTTGCTAGCATGTTGCTAGCGTGATTAGCATATTGTTAGCATGTTGCTAGCATGATTAGCATGTTGTTAGCATGTTGCTAGCATGTTTTCAGCATGATTAACATGTTGCTAGCATGTTTTTAGCATGATTAGCATGTTGCTAGCATGATTTAGATAGATTAGAAATAGTATTAGATAGAGTGGAAGCTTAAATTAGTTTGAATGTGATAGAAATAGTACATAGAAGGGAAGTCTGATTGAGTCTAATGGGCTTCAGTCTGTTTAGATTTGAATTTTTGACAGTTGGAGTTTGAACAGTCTTGGCTCATCTGAACATTCCGTCAATGTATGTCTATGGGATTTTTATGATTTTTAATCTTCAGTTTTATGAAAATCATAAGTCTGATCAGTTAGAAAAGATATAGCAACGCGAGTCAGAATAGTTCGGAGATATGGTGCGAGTTTCGAGTTTGTAGAGTTAAAGCTCTAGGAGGAGATAGAATTGCAAATTTAGTCTCAGAAGAATAATAATAACTAGATGAAAAAGTTTGTGAACAAACTTTGAAGTTGGCTTGAGAAAGTCTGACCAGAAAGTTTTAAAAAGTTTAAAAAAGTTTGGAAAGTTTTAAAAAGTTTAAGTTTTAAAAGTTTAAGTTTGAATAGTTTTAAAAGTTTAAGTTTTAATAGTTTTAAAAGTTGCTATCATGTTGATAGCATGTTGCTAACATGATTTTAGCATGATTATCATGTTGCTAGCATGTTTCTAGCATGTTTCTAGCATGATTAGCATGTTGCTAGCATGTTGCTAGCATATTGCTAGCATTATTTTAGCATGATTAGCATGTTGCTAGCATGTTGCTAACATGATTAGCATGTTGCTAGCATTATTAGCATGTTACTAGCATGTTGCTAGCGTTATTAGCATGTTGCTAGCGTTATTAGCATGTTGCTAGCATGTTGCTAGCGTGATTTTAGCATTATTAGCATGTTGCTAGCATGTTGCTAGCGTGATTAGCATATTGTTAGCATGTTGCTAGCATGATTAGCATGTTGTTAGCATGTTTTCAGCATGATTAACATGTTGCTAGCATGTTTTTAGCATGATTAGCATGTTGCTAGCATGATTTAGATAGATTAGAAATAGTATTAGATAGAGTGGAAGCTTAAATTAGTTTGAATGTGATAGAAATAGTACATAGAAGGGAAGTCTGATTGAGTCTAATGGGCTTCAGTCTGTTTAGATTTGAATTTTTGACAGTTGGAGTTTGAACAGTCTTGGCTCATCTGAACATTCCGTCAATGTATGTCTATGGGATTTTTATGATTTTTAATCTTCAGTTTTATGAAAATCATAAGTCTGATCAGTTAGAAAAGATATAGCAACGCGAGTCAGAATAGTTCGGAGATATGGTGCGAGTTTGGAGTCTGTAGAGTTAAAGCTCTAGGAGGAGATAGAATTGCAAATTTAGTCTCAGAAGATTAATAATAATAATAATAACTAGATGAAAAAGTTTGTGAACAAACTTTGAAGTTGGCTTGAGAAAGTCTGACCAGAAAGTTTTAAAAAGTTTAAAAAAGTTTGGAAAGTTTAAAAAAGTTTAAGTTTTAAAAGTTTAAGTTTGAATAGTTTTAAAAGTTTAAGTTTTAATAGTTTTAAAAGTTGCTAGCATGTTGATAGCATGTTGCTAACATGATTTTAGCATGATTATCATGTTGCTAGCATGTTTCTAGCATGATTAGCATGTTGCTAGCATGTTGCTAGCATTATTTTAGCATGATTAGCATGTTGTTAGCATGTTGCTAGCATGTTGCTAACATGATTAGCATGTTGCTAGCATTATTAGCATGTTACTAGCATGTTGCTAGCGTTATTAGCATGTTGCTAGCATGTTGCTAGGGTGATTAGCATGTTGCTAGCATGTTGCTAGCATGATTTTATCATGATTAGCATGTTGCTAGCATGTTGCTAGCGTGATTAGCATGTTGCTAGCATGTTTTTAGCATGATTAGCACTTTGCTAGCATGTTGCTAGCATGATTAACATGTTGCTAGCGTGATTAGCATGTTGCTAGCATGTTGCTAGCATGATTTTAGCATGATTAGCATGTTGCTAGCATGTTGCTAGCGTGATTAGCATGTTTGCTAGCATGTTTTTAGCATGATTAGCATTTTGCTAGCATGTTGCTAGCGTGATTAGCATGTTGCTGGCATGTTGCTAGCATGATTAGCATGTTGCTAGCATGTTGCTAGCGTGATTAGCATGTTGCTAGCATGTTGCTAGCATGATTTTAGCATGATTAGCATGTTTGCTAGCGTGATTAGCATGTTGCTAGCATGTTTTTAGCATGATTAGCATGTTGCTAGCATGTTGCTAGCGTGATTAGCATGTTGCTAGCATGATTTTATCATGATTAGCATGTTGCTAGCATGCTGCTAGCGTGATTAGCATGTTGCTAGCATGTTTTTAGCATGATTAGCATTTTGCTAGCATGTTGCTAGCATGATTAACATGTTGCTAGCGTGATTAGCATGTTGCTAGCATGTTGCTAGCATGATTTTAGCATGATTAGCATGTTGCTAGCATGTTGCTAGCGTGATTAGCATGTTTGCTAGCATGTTTTTAGCATGATTAGCATTTTGCTAGCATGTTGCTAGCGTGATTAGCATGTTGCTGGCATGTTGCTAGCATGATTAGCATGTTGCTAGCGTGATTAGCATGTTGCTAGCATGTTGCTAGCATGATTTTAGCATGATTAGCATGTTTGCTAGCGTGATTAGCATGTTGCTAGCATGTTTTTAGCATGATTAGCATGTTGCTAGCATGTTGCTAGCATGATTTTAACATGATTAGCATGTTGCTAGCATGTTGCTAGCGTGATTAGCATGTTGTTAGCATGTTGCTAGCATGATTAGCATGTTGCTACCATGTTTCTAGCATGATTTTAGCATGATTAGCATGTTGCTAGCATGTTGCTAGCATGATTAGCATGTTGCTAGCATGTTGCTAGCATGATTTTAGCATGATTAGCATGTTGCTAGCATGTTGCTAGCGTGATTAGCATGTTGCTAGCATGATTTTATTATGATTAGCATGTTGCTAGCATGTTGCTAGCGTGATTAGCATGTTGCTAGCATGTTGCTAGCATGATTTTAGCATGATTAGCATGTTGCTAGCATGTTGCTAGCGTGATTAGCATGTTGCTAGCATGATTTTAGCATGATTAGCATGTTGCTAGCATGTTGCTAGCGTGATTAGCATGTTGCTAGCATGTTTTTAGCATGATTAGCATGTTGCTAGCATGTTGCTAGCATGATTAGCATGTTGCTAGCATGTTTTTAGCATGATTAGCATGTTGCTAGCATGTTGCTAGCATGATTTTAGCATGATTAGCATGTTTGCTAGCGTGATTAGCATGTTGCTAGCATGTTTTTAGCATGATTAGTATGTTGCTAGCATGTTGCTAGCATGTTGCTAGCAAGATTAGCATGTTGCTAGCATGTTGCTAGCATGATTTTAACATGATTAGCATGTTGCTAGCATGTTGCTAGCGTGATTAGCATGTTGTTAGCATGTTGCTAGCATGATTAGCATGTTGCTACCATGTTTCTAGCATGATTTTAGCATGATTAGCATGTTGCTAGCATGTTGCTAGCATGATTAGCATGTTGCTAGCATGTTGCTAGCATGATTTTAGCATGATTAGCATGTTGCTAGCATGTTGCTAGCGTGATTAGCATGTTGCTAGCATGATTTTATTATGATTAGCATGTTGCTAGCATGTTGCTAGCGTGATTAGCATGTTGCTAGCATGTTGCTAGCATGATTTTAGCATGATTAGCATGTTGCTAGCATGTTGCTAGCGTGATTAGCATGTTGCTAGCATGATTTTAGCATGATTAGCATGTTGCTAGCATGTTGCTAGCGTGATTAGCATGTTGCTAGCATGTTTTTAGCATGATTAGCATGTTGCTAGCATGTTTTTAGCATGATTAGCATGTTGCTAGCATGTTGCTAGCATTATTAGCATGTTACTAGCATGTTGCTAGCGTTATTAGCATGTTGCTAGCATGTTGCTAGCGTGATTTTTGCATTATTAGCATGTTGCTAGCATGTTGCTAGCGTGATTAGCATATTGTTAGCATGTTGCTAGCATGATTAGCATGTTGTTAGCATGTTGCTAGCATGTTTTCAGCATGATTAACATGTTGCTAGCATGTTTTTAGCATGATTAGCATGTTGCTAGCATGATTTAGATAGATTAGAAATAGTATTAGATAGAGTGGAAGCTTAAATTAGTTTGAATGTGATAGAAATAGTACATAGAAGGGAAGTCTGATTGAGTCTAATGGGCTTCAGTCTGTTTAGATTTGAATTTTTGACAGTTGGAGTTTGAACAGTCTTGGCTCATCTGAACATTCCGTCAATGTATGTCTATGGGATTTTTATGATTTTTAATCTTCAGTTTTATGAAAATCATAAGTCTGATCAGTTAGAAAAGATATAGCAACGCGAGTCAGAATAGTTCGGAGATATGGTGCGAGTTTCGAGTTTGTAGAGTTAAAGCTCTAGGAGGAGATAGAATTGCAAATTTAGTCTCAGAAGAATAATAATAATAAGAAGTTTAAATAGGATTTCAGTAAGTTGGCTTTCACAAGCCAACTTAATAATAATAAGAAGTTTAAATAGGATTTCAGTAAGTTGGCTTTCACAAGCCAACTTAATAAGAAGTTTAAATAGGATTTCAGTAAGTTGGCTTTCACAAGCCAACTTAATAATAATAAGAAGTTTAAATAGAATATCAGTAAGTTGGCTTTCACAAGCCAACTTAACTAGATGAAAAAGTTTGTGAACAAACTTTGAAGTTGGCTTGAGAAAGTCTGACCAGAAAGTTTTAAAAAGTTTGGAAAGTTTAAAAAAGTTTAAGTTTTAAAAGTTTAAGTTTGAATAGTTTTAAAAGTTTAAGTTTTAATAGTTTTAAAAGTTGCTAGCATGTTGATAGCATGTTGCTAACATGATTTTAGCATGATTATCATGTTGCTAGCATGTTTCTAGCATGTTTCTAGCATGATTAGCATGTTGCTAGCATGTTGCTAGCATATTGCTAGCATTATTTTAGCATGATTAGCATGTTGCTAGCATGTTGCTAACATGATTAGCATGTTGCTAGCATTATTAGCATGTTACTAGCATGTTGCTAGCGTTATTAGCATGTTGCTAACGTTATTAGCATGTTGCTAGCATGTTGCTAGCGTGATTTTAGCATTATTAGCATGTTGCTAGCATGTTGCTAGCGTGATTAGCATATTGTTAGCATGTTGCTAGCATGATTAGCATGTTGTTAGCATGTTGCTAGCATGTTTTCAGCATGATTAACATGTTGCTAGCATGTTTTTAGCATGATTAGCATGTTGCTAGCATGATTTAGATAGATTAGAAATAGTATTAG
The DNA here is from genome assembly GCA_003573665.1 of Oxygymnocypris stewartii. Classification (NCBI taxonomy): domain Eukaryota; kingdom Metazoa; phylum Chordata; class Actinopteri; order Cypriniformes; family Cyprinidae; genus Oxygymnocypris; species Oxygymnocypris stewartii. Next base: position 54,556 of record QVTF01018913.1, read on the forward strand.
ATAGAGTGGAAGCTTAAATTAGTTTGAATGTGATAGAAATAGTACATAGAAGGGAAGTCTGATTGAGTCTAATGGGCTTCAGTCTGTTTAGATTTGAATTTTTGACAGTTGGAGTTTGAACAGTCTTGGCTCATCTGAACATTCCGTCAATGTATGTCTATGGGATTTTTATGATTTTTAATCTTCAGTTTTATGAAAATCATAAGTCTGATCAGTTAGAAAAGATATAGCAACGCGAGTCAGAATAGTTCGGAGATATGGTGCGAGTTTGGAGTCTGTAGAGTTAAAGCTCTAGGAGGAGATAGAATTGCAAATTTAGTCTCAGAAGATTAATAATAATAATAATAACTAGATTAAAAAGTTTGTGAACAAACTTTAAGTTGGCTTGCGAAAGCCGGACCAGAAAGTTTTAAAAAGTTTGGAAAGTTTTAAAAAGTTTTTAAAAGTTTTATAAGTTTAAGTTTTAAAAGTTTTATAAGTTTTAAAAGTTTAAGTTTTAAAAGTTTATGTTTTATTAGTTTTAAAAGTTTAAGTTTTAAAAGTTTAAGTTTTAATAGTTTAAAAAGTTTGTTTTAATAGTTTTAAAAGTTTTAAAAGTTTAAGTTTTAAAAGTAGCGAATAAGTTAGGCTAGCATGATTAGAATGTTTTGCTAGCATTATTACCATGTTGCTAGCATGTTGATAACATGTTGCTAGCATGTTGATAGCATGTTTTTAGCATGATTAGCATGTTGCTAGCATGATTAGCATGTTGCTAGTATGTTGCTAGCATGATTTTAGCATGTTGCAAGCGTGATTAGCATGTTGCTAGCATGTTGCTAGCGTGATTAGCATGTTGTTAGCATGTTGTTAACATGATTAGCATGTTGCTAGCATGTTGCTAGCATGATTAGCATGTTGCTAACATGTTGCTAGCATTTTGCTAGCATGATTTTAGCATGATTAGCATGTTGCTAGCATGTTTAGCATGTTGCTAGTATGTTGTTAGCATGATTTTAGCATGTTGCTAGCGTGATTAGCATGTTGCTAGCATGATTAGCATGTTGCTAGCGTGATTAGCATGTTGTTAACATGTTGCTAGCATGATTTTAGCATGATTAGCATGTTGCTAGCATGTTGCTAGCATGATTAGCATGTTGCTAGCATGTTGCTAGCATGATTTTAGCATGTTGCTAGCATGATTTTAGCATGTTGCTAGCATGTTGTTAGCGTGATTAGCATGTTTTTAACATGTTGCTAGCATGATTAGCATGTTGCTAGCATGTTGCTAGCATGTTGCTAGCATGATTTTAGCATGATTAGCATGTTGCTAGCATGTTGCTAGCATGATTTTAGCATGATTAACATGTTGCTAGCATGTTGCTAGCATGTTGCTAGCATGTTGCTAGCGTGATTAGCATGTTGCTAGCATGTTGCTAGCATGATTTTAGCATGTTGCTAGCGTGATTAGCATGTTGCTAATGTGATTAGCATGTGACTAGCATGTTGCTAGCATGATTAGCATGTTGCTAGCATGATTTTAACAAGTTGCTAGCATGATTTTAGCATGTTGCTAGCGTGATTAGCATGTTGCTAGCATGATTAACATGTGAGTAGCATGTTGCTAGCATGTTGCTAGCATGATTTTAGCATGATTATCATGTTTGCTAGCTTGATTAGCATGTTGCTACTATGATTTTAACATGATTAGCATGTTGCTAGCATGTCGCTAGCATGATTAGCATGTTTTTAGCATGTTGCTAGCATGATTAGCATGTTGCTAGCATGTTGCTAGCATGATTTTAGCATGTTGCTAGCGTGATTAGCATGTTGCTAGCATGTTGCTAACGTGATTAGCATGTTTTTAGCATGTTGCTAGCATGATTAGCATGTTGCTAGCATGTTGCTAGCATGATTATCATGTTGCTAGCATGATTTTAGCATGATTAGCATGTTGCTAGCATGTTGCTAGCATTATTAGCATGTTGCTAGCATGTTGCTAGCATGATTTTAGCATGTTGCTAGTGTGATTAGCATGTTGCTAACGTGATTAGCATGTGACTAGCATGTTGCTAGCATGATTAGCATGTTGCTAGCATGATTTTAGCATGTTGCTAGCATGATTTTAGCATGTTGCTAGCGTGATTAGCATGTTGCTAGCATGTCGCTAGCATGATTAGCATGTTGCTAGCATGTTGCTAGCATGATTTTAGCATGATTAGCATGTTACTGGCATGTTTCAAGCATGATTAGCATGTTGATAGCATGATTTAGATAGATTAGAAATAGTATTAGATAGAGTGGAAGCTTAAATTAGTTTGAATGTGATAGAAATAGTACATAGAAGGGAAGTCTGATTGAGTCTAATGGGCTTCAGGCTGTTTAGATTTGAATTTTTGACAGTTGGAGTTTGAACAGTCTTGGCTCATCTGAACATTCCGTCAATGTATGTCTATGGGATTTTTATGATTTTTAATCTTCAGTTTTATGAAAATCATAAGTCTGATCAGTTAGAAAAGATATAGCAACGCGAGTCAGAATAGTTCGGAGATATGGTGCGAGTTTCGAGTTTGTAGAGTTAAAGCTCTAGGAGGAGATAGAATTGCAAATTTAGTCTCAGAAGATTAATAATAATAATAATAACTAGATGAAAAAGTTTGTGAACAAACTTTGAAGTTGGCTTGAGAAAGTCTGACCAGAAAGTTTTAAAAAGTTTAAAAAGTTTAAAAAAGTTTGGAAAGTTTAAAAAAGTTTGGAAAGTTTAAAAAAGTTTAAGTTTTAAAAGTTTAAGTTTGAATAGTTTTAAAAGTTTAAGTTTTAATAGTTTTAAAAGTTGCTAGCATGTTGATAGCATGTTGCTAACATGATTTTAGCATGATTATCATGTTGCTAGCATGTTTCTAGCATGTTTCTAGCATGATTAGCATGTTGCTAGCATGTTGCTAGCATATTGCTAGCATTATTTTAGCATGATTAGCATGTTGTTAGCATGTTGCTAGCATGTTGCTAACATGATTAGCATGTTGCTAGCATTATTAGCATGTTACTAGCATGTTGCTAGCGTTATTAGCATGTTGCTAGCGTTATTAGCATGTTGCTAGCGTGATTTTAGCATTATTAGCATGTTGCTAGCGTGATTTTAGCATTATTAACATGTTGCTAGCATGTTGCTAGCGTGATTAGCATGTTGTTAACATGTTGCTAGCATGTTTTCAGCATGATTAACATGTTGCTAGCATGTTTTTAGCATGATTAGCATGTTGCTAGCATGTTGCTAGCATATTGCTAGCATTATTTTAGCATGATTAGCATGTTGTTAGCATGTTGCTAGCATGTTGCTAACATGATTAGCATGTTGCTAGCATTATTAGCATGTTACTAGCATGTTGCTAGCGTTATTAGCATGTTGCTAGCGTTATTAGCATGTTGCTAGCGTGATTTTAGCATTATTAACATGTTGCTAGCGTGATTTTAGCATTATTAACATGTTACTAGCATGTTGCTAGCGTTATTAGCATGTTGCTAGCATGTTGCTAGCGTGATTTTAGCATTATTAGCATGTTGCTAGCATGTTGCTAGCGTGATTAGCATATTGTTAGCATGTTGCTAGCATGATTAGCATGTTGTTAGCATGTTGCTAGCATGTTTTCAGCATGATTAACATGTTGCTAGCATGTTTTTAGCATGATTAGCATGTTGCTAGCATGATTTAGATAGATTAGAAATAGTATTAGATAGAGTGGAAGCTTAAATTAGTTTGAATGTGATAGAAATAGTACATAGAAGGGAAGTCTGATTGAGTCTAATGGCTTCAGTCTGTTTAGATTTGAATTTTTGACAGTTGGAGTTTGAACAGTCTTGGCTCATCTGAACATTCCGTCAATGTATGTCTATGGGATTTTTATGATTTTTAATCTTCAGTTTTATGAAAATCATAAGTCTGATCAGTTAGAAAAGATATAGCAACGCGAGTCAGAATAGTTCGGAGATATGGTGCGAGTTTCGAGTTTGTAGAGTTAAAGCTCTAGGAGGAGATAGAATTGCAAATTTAGTCTCAGAAGAATAATAATAACTAGATGAAAAAGTTTGTGAACAAACTTTGAAGTTGGCTTGAGAAAGTCTGACCAGAAAGTTTTAAAAAGTTTAAAAAGTTTAAAAAAGTTTGGAAAGTTTAAAAAAGTTTAAGTTTTAAAAGTTTAAGTTTGAATAGTTTTAAAAGTTTAAGTTTTAATAGTTTTAAAAGTTGCTAGCATGTTGATAGCATGTTGCTAACATGATTTTAGCATGATTATCATGTTGCTAGCATGTTTCTAGCATGTTTCTAGCATGTTGCTAGCATGTTGCTAGCATGTTGCTAGCATTATTTTAGCATGATTAGCATGTTGTTAGCATGTTGCTAACATGATTAGCATGTTGCTAGCATTATTAGCATGTTACTAGCATGTTGCTAGCGTTATTAGCATGTTGCTAGCGTTATTAGCATGTTGCTAGCGTGATTTTAGCATTATTAGCATGTTGCTAGCGTGATTTTAGCATTATTAACATGTTGCTAGCATGTTGCTAGCGTGATTTTAGCATTATTAGCATGTTGCTAGCATTATTTTAGCATGATTAGCATGTTGTTAACATGTTGCTAGCATGTTGCTAACATGATTAGCATTTTGCTAGCATTATTAGCATGTTACTAGCATGTTGCTAGTGTTATTAGCATGTTGCTAGCGTTATTAGCATGTTGCTAGCATGTTGCTAGCGTGATTTTAGCATTATTAGCATGTTGCTAGCATGTTGCTAGCGAGATTAGCATATTGTTAGCATGTTGCTAGCATGATTAGCATGTTGTTAGCATGTTGCTAGCATGTTTTCAGCATGATTAACATGTTGCTAGCATGTTTTTAGCATGATTAGCATGTTGCTAGCATGATTTAGATAGATTAGAAATAGTATTAGATAGAGTGGAAGCTTAAATTAGTTTGAATGTGATAGAAATAGTACATAGAAGGGAAGTCTGATTGAGTCTAATGGGCTTCAGTCTGTTTAGATTTGAATTTTTGACAGTTGGAGTTTGAACAGTCTTGGCTCATCTGAACATTCCGTCAATGTATGTCTATGGGATTTTTATGATTTTTAATCTTCAGTTTTATGAAAATCATAAGTCTGATCAGTTAGAAAAGATATAGCAACGCGAGTCAGAATAGTTCGGAGATATGGTGCGAGTTTCGAGTTTGTAGAGTTAAAGCTCTAGGAGGAGATAGAATTGCAAATTTAGTCTCAGAAGATTAATAATAATAATAATAACTAGATGAAAAAGTTTGTGAACAAACTTTGAAGTTGGCTTGAGAAAGTCTGACCAGAAAGTTTTAAAAAGTTTAAAAAAGTTTGGAAAGTTTAAAAAAGTTTAAGTTTTAAAAGTTTAAGTTTGAATAGTTTTAAAAGTTTAAGTTTTAATAGTTTTAAAAGTTGCTAGCATGTTGATAGCATGTTGCTAACATGATTTTAGCATGATTATCATGTTGCTAGCATGTTTCTAGCATGATTAGCATGTTGTTAGCATGTTGCTAGCATGTTGCTAACATGATTAGCATGTTGCTAGCATTATTAGCATGTTACTAGCATGTTGCTAGCGTTATTAGCATGTTGCTAGCATGTTGCTAGCGTGATTTTAGCATTATTAGCATGTTGCTAGCATGTTGCTAGCGTGATTAGCATATTGTTAGCATGTTGCTAGCATGATTAGCATGTTGTTAGCATGTTGCTAGCATGTTTTCAGCATGATTAACATGTTGCTAGCATGTTTTTAGCATGATTAGCATGTTGCTAGCATGATTTAGATAGATTAGAAATAGTATTAGATAGAGTGGAAGCTTAAATTAGTTTGAATGTGATAGAAATAGTACATAGAAGGGAAGTCTGATTGAGTCTAATGGGCTTCAGTCTGTTTAGATTTGAATTTTTGACAGTTGGAGTTTGAACAGTCTTGGCTCATCTGAACATTCCGTCAATGTATGTCTATGGGATTTTTATGATTTTTAATCTTCAGTTTTATGAAAATCATAAGTCTGATCAGTTAGAAAAGATATAGCAACGCGAGTCAGAATAGTTCGGAGATATGGTGCGAGTTTGGAGTCTGTAGAGTTAAAGCTCTAGGAGGAGATAGAATTGCAAATTTAGTCTCAGAAGAATAATAATAATAATAATAATAATAATAAGAAGTTTAAATAGGATTTCAGTAAGTTGGCTTTCACAAGCCAACTTAATAAGAAGTTTAAATAGGATTTCAGTAAGTTGGCTTTCACAAGCCAACTTAATAATAATAATAAGAAGTTTAAATAGGATTTCAATAAGTTGGCTTTCACAAGCCAACTTAATAATAATAAGAAGTTTAAATAGGATTTCAGTAAGTTGGCTTTCACAAGCCAACTTAATAATAATAAGAAGTTTAAATAGAATATCAGTAAGTTGGCTTTCACAAGCCAACTTAATAAGTATAAGTTTAAATAGAATATCAGTAAGTTGGCTTTCCCAAGCCAACTTAATAACTAGATAAAAAAGTTTGTGAACAAACTTTAAGTTGGCTTGCGAAAGCCGGACCAGAAAGTTAAAAAGTTTGGAAAGTTTAAGTTTTAAAAGTTTAAGTTTTAATAGTTAAAAAAGTTTAAGTTTTATTAGTTTTATAAGTTTAAGTTTTAAAAGTTTTATAAGTTTAAGTTTTAAAAGTTTTATAAGTTTTAAAAGTTTTATAAGTTTTAAAAGTTTAAGTTTTAATAGTTAAAAAAGTTCAAGTTTTAAAAGTTTAAGTTTTATTAGTTTTATAAGTTTAAGTTTTAATAGTTTTAAAAGTTTAAGTTTTAATAGTTTTAAAAGTTTTAAAAGTTTAAGTTTTAAAAGTAGCGAATAAGTTAGGCTAGCATGATTAGCATGTTGCTAGCATGTTGCTAGCATGATTTTAGCATGATTAACATGTGACTAGCATGTTGCTAGCATCATTAGCATGTTGCTAGCATGTTGCTAGCATGATGCTAGCATGATTTTATCATGATTAGCATGTTGCTAGCATGTTCCTAGCGTGATTAGCATGTTTTTAGCATGTTGCTAGCATGATTTTAGCATGTTGCTAGCATGTTGCAAGCGTGATTAGCATGTTGCTAGCATGTTGCTAGCATGATTTTAGCATGTTGCTAGCATGATTAGCATGTGACTAGCATGTTGCTAGCATCATTAGCATGTTGCTAGCATGTTGCTAGCATGATTTTAGCATGATTAGCATGTTTACTAGCTTGATTAGCATGTTGCTAGCATGATTTTATCATTATTAGCATGTTGCTAGCATGTCGCTAACATGATTAGCATGTTGCTAGCATGTTGCTAGCGTGATTAGCATGTTGCTAGCATGTTGTTAGCATGATTAGCATGTTGCTAGCATGTTGCTAGCATGATTTTAACATGATTAGCATGTTGCTAGCATGTTGCTAGCGTGATTAGCATGTTGCTAGCATGTTGCTAGCGTGATTAGCATGTTGCTAGCATGATTTTAGCATGATTAGCATGTTGCTAGCATGTTGCTAGGGTGATTAGCATGTTGCTAGCATGTTGCTAGCATGATTTTATCATGATTAGCATGTTGCTAGCATGTTGCTAGCATGATTTTAGCATGATTAGCATGTTGCTAGCGTGATTAGCATGTTGCTGGCATGTTGCTAGCATGATTAGCATGTTGCTAGCATGCTGCTAGCATGTTGCTAGCGTGATTAGCATGTTGCTAGCATGTTGCTAGCATGATTTTAGCATGATTAGCATGTTTGCTAGCGTGATTAGCATGTTGCTAGCATGTTTTTAGCATGATTAGCATGTTGCTAGCATGTTGCTAGCAAGATTAGCATGTTGCTAGCATGATTTTAACATGATTAGCATGTTGCTAGCATGTTGCTAGCGTGATTAGCATGTTGCTAGCATGATTTTAGCATGATTAGCATGTTGCTAGCATGTTGCTAGGGTGATTAGCATGTTGCTAGCATGTTGCTAGCATGATTTTATCATGATTAGCATGTTGCTAGCATGTTGCTAGCATGTTTTTAGCATGATTAGCATTTTGCTAGCATGTTGCTAGCATGATTAACATGTTGCTAGCGTGATTAGCATGTTGCTAGCATGTTGCTAGCATGATTTTAGCATGATTAGCATGTTGCTAGCGTGATTAGCATGTTTGCTAGCATGTTTTTAGCATGATTAGCATTTTGCTAGCATGTTGCTAGCGTGATTAGCATGTTGCTGGCATGTTGCTAGCATGATTAGCATGTTGCTAGCATGTTGCTAGCGTGATTAGCATGTTGCTAGCATGTTGCTAGCATGATTTTAGCATGATTAGCATGTTTGCTAGCGTGATTAGCATGTTGCTAGCATGTTTTTAGCATGATTAGCATGTTGCTAGCATGTTGCTAGCAAGATTAGCATGTTGCTAGCATGATTTTAACATGATTAGCATGTTGCTAGCATGTTGCTAGCGTGATTAGCATGTTGTTAGCATGTTGCTAGCATGATTAGCATGTTGCTAGCATGTTGCTAACATGATTTTAGCATGATTAGCATGTTGCTAGCATGTTGCTAGCGTGATTAGCATGTTGCTAGCATGATTTTATTATGATTAGCATGTTGCTAGCATGTTGCTAGCGTGATTAGCATGTTGCTAGCATGTTGCTAGCATGATTTTAGCATGATTAGCATGTTGCTAGCATGTTGCTAGCGTGATTAGCATGTTGCTAGCATGATTTTAGCATGATTAGCATGTTGCTAGCATGTTGCTGGCGTGATTAGCATGTTGCTAGCATGTTTTTAGCATGATTAGTATGTTGCTAGCATGTTGCTAGCATATTGCTAGCAAGATTAGCATGTTGCTAGCATGTTGCTAGCATGATTTTAATATGATTAGCATGTTGCTAGCATGTTGCTAGCGTGATTAGCATGTTGTTAGCATGTTGCTAGCATGATTAGCATGTTGCTACCATGTTTCTAGCATGATTTTAGCATGATTAGCATGTTGCTAGCATGTTGCTAGCATGATTATCATGTTGCTAGCATGTTGCTAGCATGATTTTAGCATGATTAGCATGTTGCTAGCATGTTGCTAGCGTGATTAGCATGTTGCTAGCATGATTTTATTATGATTAGCATGTTGCTAGCATGTTGCTAGCGTGATTAGCATGTTGCTAGCATGTTGCTAGCATGATTTTAGCATGTTGCTAGCATGTTGCTAGCATGATTTTAGCATGATTAGCATGTTGCTAGCATGTTGCTAGCGTGATTAGCATGTTGCTAGCATGATTTTAGCATGATTAGCATGTTGCTAGCATGTTGCTAGCGTGATTAGCATGTTGCTAGCATGTTTTTAGCATGATTAGCATGTTGCTAGCATGTTGCTAGCATGATTAGCATGTTGCTAGCATGTTTCTAGCATGATTTTAGCATGATTAGCATGTTGCTAGCATGTTGCTAGCATGTTTTTAGCATAATTAGCACGTTTGCTAGCATGTTTTTAGCATAATTAGCATGTTTGCTAGCATGTTTTTAGCATGATTAGCATGTTGCTAGTATGTTTTTAGCATAATTAGCACGTTTGCTAGCATGTTTTTAGCATAATTAGCATGTTTGCTAGCATGTTTTTAGCATGATTAGCATGTTGCTAGTATGTTTTTAGCATAATTAGCATGTTGCTAGCATGATTTTAGCATGATTAGCATGTTGCTAGCATTTTGCTAGCGTGATTTTAGCATAATTAGAATGTTGCTAGCATTTTGCTAGCATAATTAGCATGTTGTTAGCATGATTTTAGCATTATTAGCATGTTGCTAGCATGTTTTTAGCATAATTAGCATGTTGCTAGCATGATTTTAGCATGATTAGCATGTTGCCAGCATGATTAGCAAGTGACTAGCATGTTGCTAGCATAGATGTTGTAGTTTAAACCTATATGCTATTTGTAGTTTATTTGTAGTTAAACCATTGTAGTTCAAACCTATATGTTATTTCATGGGCCGTCCCCTCACCATGTAAGTCTATGGGACAATTTTGGGGGGCTCTTGCGCCCCAGGGGTAAAACTTATACCCCACTGCGGGGTATGATCTCGCTCAGCTTGATAGCCTCTTCAAATGTTGTGATTCACAAGTTTCTACGAAATTCTCGCTCTGCGCTACAACCCGTCGAAGTTTGCCGCCATGCATTGTCGATGCGTTTTTTTGCGCGGTTTTTCGCTAATTGTACGATTAGCATAAACCCAATCGCTTAGAAAAGATATAGCAACTCGAGTCAGAATAGTTCGGAGATATGTTGCGAGTTTCGAGTTTGTAGAGTTAAAGCTCTAGGAGGAGTAGCAGTTGCAAATTTAGTCTCGTAAGAATAATAATAATAACTAGATAAAAAAGTTTGTGAACAAACTTTAAGTTGGCTTGCGAAAGCCGGACCAGAAAGTTAAAAAGTTTGGAAAGTTTAAGTTTTAAAAGTTTTATAAGTTTTAAAAGTTTAAGTTTTAATAGTTAAAAAAGTTCAAGTTTTAAAAGTTTAAGTTTTATTAGTTTTATAAGTTTAAGTTTTAAAAGTTTAAGTTTTAATAGTTTTAAAAGTTTAAGTTTTAATAGTTTTAAAAGTTTAAGTTTTAAAAGTAGCGAATAAGTTAGGCTAGCATGATTAGCATGTTGCTAGCATGTTGCTAGCATGATTTTAGCATGATTAACATGTGACTAGCATGTTGCTAGCATCATTAGCATGTTGCTAGCATGTTGCTAGCATGATGCTAGCATGATTTTATCATGATTAGCATGTTGCTAGCATGTTGCTAGCGTGATTAGCATGTTGCTAGCATGATTTTAGCATGATTAGCATGTTGCTAGCATGTTGCAAGCGTGATTAGCATGTTGCTAGCATGTTGCTAGCATGATTTTAGCATGTTGCTAGCGTGATTAGCATGTTGCTAATGTGATTAGCATGTGACTAGCATTTTGCTAGCATGATTAGCATGTTGCTAGCATGATTAGCATGTGACTAGCATGTTGCTAGCATCATTAGCATGTTGCTAGCATGATTTTAGCATGATTAGCATGTTTACTAGCTTGATTAGCATGTTGCTAGCATGATTTTAGCATTATTAGCATGTTGCTAGCATGTCGCTAACATGATTAGCATGTTGCTAGCATGTTGCTAGCGTGATTAGCATGTTGCTAGCATGTTGTTAACATGATTAGCATGTTGCTAGCATGTTGCTAGCATGATTTTAACATGATTAGCATGTTGCTAGCATGATTTTAGCATTATTAGCATGTTGCTAGCATGTCGCTAACATGATTAGCATGTTGCTAGCATGTTGCTAGCGTGATTAGCATGTTGCTAGCATGTTGTTAACATGATTAGCATGTTGCTAGCATGTTGCTAGCATGATTTTAACATGATTAGCATGTTGCTAGCATGTTGCTAACGTGATTAGCATGTTGCTAGCATGTTTTTAGCATGATTAGCATGTTGCTAGCATGTTGCTAGCATGTTGCTAGCGTGATTAGCATGTTGCTAGCATGATTTTAGCATGATTAGCATGTTGCTAGCATGATTTTATCATGATTAGCATGTTGCTAGCATGTTGCTAGCATGATTTTAGCATGTTGCTAGCGTGATTAGCATGTTGCTAATGTGATTAGCATGTGACTAGCATTTTGCTAGCATGATTAGCATGTGACTAGCATGTTGCTAGCATCATTAGCATGTTGCTAACATGTTGCTAGCATGATTTTAGCATGATTAGCATGTTGCTAGCATGTTGCTAGCGTGATTAGCATGTTGCTAGCATGATTTTAGCATGATTAGCATGTTGCTAGCATGTTGCTAGTATGATTTTAGCATGTTGCTAGCGTGATTAGCATGTTGCTAATGTGATTAGCATGTGACTAGCATTTTGCTAGCATGATTAGCATGTTGCTAGCATGATTAGCATGTGACTAGCATGTTGCTAGCATCATTAGCATGTTGCTAGCATGATTTTAGCATGATTAGCATGTTTACTAGCTTGATTAGCATGTTGCTAGCATGATTTTAGCATTATTAGCATGTTGCTAGCATGTCGCTAACATGATTAGCATGTTGCTAGCATGTTGCTAGCGTGATTAGCATGTTGCTAGCATGTTGTTAACATGATTAGCATGTTGCTAGCATGTTGCTAGCATGATTTTAACATGATTAGCATGTTGCTAGCATGATTTTAGCATTATTAGCATGTTGCTAGCATGTCGCTAACATGATTAGCATGCTGCTAGCATGTTGCTAGCGTGATTAGCATGTTGTTAGCATGTTGTTAACATGATTAGCATGTTGCTAGCATGTTGCTAGCATGATTTTAACATGATTAGCATGTTGCTAGCATGTTGCTAACGTGATTAGCATGTTGCTAGCATGTTTTTAGCATGATTAGCATGTTGCTAGCATGTTGCTAGCATGTTGCTAGCGTGATTAGCATGTTGCTAGCATGATTTTAGCATGATTAGCATGTTGCTAGCATGATTTTATCATGATTAGCATGTTGCTAGCATGTTGCTAGCATGATTTTAGCATGTTGCTAGCGTGATTAGCATGTTGCTAATGTGATTAGCATGTGACTAGCATTTTGCTAGCATGATTAGCATGTGACTAGCATGTTGCTAGCATCATTAGCATGTTGCTAACATGTTGCTAGCATGATTTTAGCATGATTAACATGTTTACTAGCTTGATTAGCATGTTGCTAGCATGATTTTAGCATTATTAGCATGTTGCTGGCATGATTTTAACATGATTAGCATGTTGCTAGCATGTTGCTAGCATGTTGCTAGCGTGATTTTAGCATGTTGCTAGCATGTTGCTAACGTGATTAGCATGTTGCTAGCATGTTTTTAGCATGATTAGCATGTTGCTAGCATGTTGCTAGCATGTTGCTAGCGTGATTAGCATGTTGCTAGCATGATTTTAGCATGATTAGCATGTTGCTAGCATGTTGCTAGCGTGATTAGCATGTTGCTAGCATGTTGCTAGCATGATTTTATCATGATTAGCATGTTGCTAGCATGTTGCTAGCGTGATTAGCATGTTGCTAGCATGTTTTTAGCATGATTAGCATTTTGCTAGCATGTTGCTAGCATGTTGCTAGCGTGATTAGCATGTTGCTAGCATGATTTTAGCATGATTAGCATGTTGCTAGCATGTTGCTAGCGTGATTAGCATGTTGCTAGCATGTTGCTAGCATGATTTTAGCATGATTAGCATGTTGCTAGCATGTTGCTAGTGTGATTAGCATGTTTGCTAGCATGTTTTTAGCATGATTAGCATTTTGCTAGCATGTTGCTATCGTGATTAGCATGTTGCTGGCATGTTGCTAGCATGATTAGCATGTTGCTAGCATGTTGCTAGCATGTTGCTAGCGTGATTTTAGCATGTTGCTAGCATGTTGCTAGCATGATTTTAGCATGATAAGCATGTTTGCTAGCGTGATTAGCATGTTGCTAGCATGTTGCTAGCATGTTGCTAGCAAGATTAGCATGTTGCTAGCATGTTTTTAGCATGATTAGCATGTTGCTAGCATGATTAGCATGTTGCTAGCATGTTTCTAGCATGATTTTAGCATGATTAGCATGTTGCTAGCATGTTGCTAGCATGTTTTTAGCATAATTAGCACGGTTGCTAGCATGTTTTTAGCATAATTAGCATGTTGCTAGTATGTTTTTAGCATAATTAGCATGTTGCTAGCATGATTTTAGCATGATTAGCATGTTGCTAGCATGTTGCCAGCATGTTGCCAGCATGATTAGCAAGTGACTAGCATGTTGCTAGCATAGATGTTGTAGTTTAAACCTATATGCTATTTGTAGTTTATTTGTAGTTAAACCATTGTAGTTTCAACCTATATGCTATTTCATGGGCCGTCCCCTCACCATGTAAGTCTATGGGACAATTTTGGGGGGCTCTTGCGCCCCAGGGGTAAAACTTATACCCCACTGCGGGGTATGATCTCGCTCAGCTTGATAGCCTCTTCAAATGTTGTGATTCACAAGTTTCTACGAAATTCTCGCTCTGCGCTACAACCCGTCGAAGTTTGCCGCCATGCATTGGCAATGCGTTTTTTTTGCGCGGTTTTTCGCTAATTGTACGATTAGCATAAACCTGATCGCTTAGAAAAGATATAGCAACTCGAGTCAGAATAGTTCGGAGATATGTTGCGAGTTTCGAGTTTGTAGAGTTAAAGCTCTAGGAGGAGTAGCAGTTGCAAATTTAGTCTCGTAAGAATAATAATAAGTTTAAATAGAATATCAGTAAGTTGGCTTTCCCAAGCCAACTTAACTAGATAAAAAAGTTTGTGAACAAACTTTAAGTTGGCTTGTGAAAGCCGGACCAGAAAGTTTAAAAAAGTTTGGAAAGTTTTAAAAAGTTTTAAAAGTTTTAAAAGTTTTATAAGTTTAAGTTTTAAAAGTTTTAAAAGTTTTATAAGTTTTAAAAGTTTTATAAGTTTTAAAAGTTTAAGTTTTAATCGTTAAAAAAGTTTAAGTTTTAAAAGTTTAAGTTTTATTAGTTTTATAAGTTTAAGTTTTAAAAGTTTAAGTTTTAATAGTTTAAAAAGTTTAAGTTTTAATAGTTTTAACAGTTTTAAAAGTTTAAGTTTTAAAAGTAGCTAATAAGTTAGGCTAGCATGATTAGCATGTTGCTAGCATGATTAGCATGTTGCTAGCATGTTGATAACATGTTGCTAGCATGTTGATAGCATGTTGCTAGCATGTTTTTAACATGATTAGCATGTTGTTAGCATGTTGCTAGCATTATTAGCATTTTACTAGCATGATTCTAGCATGATTAGCATGTTGCTAGCATGTTGTTAGCGTGATTAGCATGTTGCTAGCATGTTGCTATCATGTTGCTAGCGTGATTAGCATGTTGCTAGCATGTTGCTAGCATTATTTTAGCATGATTAGCATGTTGCTAGCATGTTGCTAGCGTGATTAGCATGTTGCTAGCATGTTGCTAGCGTGATTAGCATGTTGCTAGCATGTTGTTAGCATGATTAGCATGTTGCTAGCATGATTTTAGCATGATTAGCATGTTGCTAGCATGTTGCTAGCGTGATTAGCATGTTGCTAGCATGTTTTTAGCATGATTAGCATGTTGCTAGCATGTTGTTAGCATGTTGCTAGCGTGATTAGCATGTTGCTAGCATGATTTTAGCATGATTAGCATGTTGCTAGCATGATTTTAGCATGATTAGCATGTTGCTAGCATGATTTTAGCATGATTAGCATGTTGCTAGCATGTTGCAATCATGATTAGCATGTTGCTAGCATGTTGCTAGCATGATTTTAGCATGTTGCTAGCGTGATTAGCATGTTGCTAACGTGATTAGCATGTGACTAGCATTTTGCTAGCATGATTAGCATGTTGCTAGCATGATTAGCATGTGACTAGCATGTTGCTAGCATCATTAGCATGTTCCTAGCATGTTGCTAGCATGATTTTAGCATGATTAACATGTTTGCTAGCTTGATTAGCATGTTGTTAGCATGATTTTAGCATTATTAGCATGTTGCTAGCATGTCGCTAGCATGATTAGCATGTTGCTAGCGTGATTAGCATGTTGCTAGCATGTTGTTAGCATGATTTTAGCATGATTAGCATGTTGCTAGCATGTTGCTAGCGTGATTAGCATGTTGCTAGCATGTTTTTAGCATGATTAGCATGTTGCTAGCATGTTGTTAGCATGTTGCTAGCGTGATTAGCATGTTTCTAGCATGATTTTAGCATGATTAGCATGTTGCTAGCATGATTTTAGCATGATTAGCATGTTGCTAGCATGTTGCTAGCATGATTTTATCATGATTAGCATGTTGCTAGCATGTTGCTAGCGTGATTAGCATGTTGCTAGCATGTTTTTAGCATGATTAGCATTTTGCTAGCATGTTGCTAGCATGTTGCTAGCGTGATTAGCATGTTGCTAGCATGATTTTAGCATGATTAGCATGTTGCTAGCATGTTGCTAGCGTGATTAGCATGTTGCTAGCATGTTGCTAGCATGATTTTAGCATGATTAGCATTTTGCTAGCATGTTCCTAGCGTGATTAGCATGTTGCTAGCATGTTTTTAGCATGATTAGCATTTTGCTAGCATGTTGCTAACATGTTGCTAGCGTGATTAGCATGTTGCTAGCATGTTGCTAGCATGATTTTAACATGATTAGCATGTTGCTAGCATGTTGTTAGCATGTTGCTAGCATGATTAGCATGTTGCTAGCATGTTTCTAGCATGATTTTAGCATGATTAGCATGTTGCTAGCATGTTGCTAGCATGATTAGCATGTTGCTAGCATGTTTCTAGCATGATTAGCATGTTGCTAGCATGTTGCTAGCATGATTAGCATGTTGCAAGCATGTTTCTAGCATGATTTTAGCATGATTAGCATGTTGCTACGCATGTTGCTAGCCTGATTAGGCATGTTGCTAGCATGATTAGCATGTTGCTAGCATGATTTTAGCATGATTAGCATTTTGCTAGCATGTTGCTAGCGTGATTAGCATTTTGCTAGCATGATTTTATTATGATTAGCATGTTGCTAGCATGTTTTTAGCATGATTAGCATGTTGCTAGCATGTTGCTAGCATGATTAGCATGTTGCTAGCATGATTTTCACATGATTAGCATGTTGCTAGCATGTTGCTAGCGTGATTAGCATGTTGTTAGCATGTTGCTAGCATGTTGCTAGCATGATTAGCATGTTGTTAGCATGTTGCTAGCATGATTAGCATGTTGCTAGCATGTTGCTAGCATGATTAGCATGTTGCTAGCATGATTTTACCATGATTAGCATGTTGCTAGCGTGATTAGCATGTTGCTAGCTTGTTTTTAGCATGATTAGCATGTTGCTAGCATGTTACTAGCATGTTGCTAGCGTGATTAGCATTTTGCTAACATGATTTTAGCATGATTAGCATGTTGCTAGCGTGATTAGCATGTTGCTAGCATGTTGCTAGCATGATTAGCATGTTGCTAGCATGTTGCTAGCATGATTTTAGCATGATTAGCATGTTGCTAGCATGTTGCTAGCATGATTTTAGCATGATTAGCATGTTGCTAGCATGTTGCTAGCGTGATTAGCATGTTGCTAGCATGATTTAACATGATTAGCATGTTGCTAGCATGATTTTAACATGATTAGCATGTTGCTAGCATGTTTTTAGCATGATTAGCATGTTGCTAGTATGTTTTTAGCATAATTAGCATGTTGCTAGCATGATTTTAGCATGATTAACATGTTGCCAGCATGATTAGCAAGTGACTAGCATGTTGCTAGCATAGATGTTGTAGTTTAAACCTATATGCTATTTGTAGTTTATTTGTAGTTTATTTGTAGTTAAACCATTGTAGTTTCAACCTATATGCTATTTCATGGGCCGTCCCCTCACCATGAAAGTCTATGGGACAATTTTGGGGGGCTCTTGCTCCCCAGGGGTAAAACTTATACCCCACTGCGGGGTATGTTCTCGCTCAGCTTGATAGCCTCTTCAAATGTTGTGATTCACAAGTTTCTACGAAATTCTCGCTCTGCGCTACAACCCTTCGAAGTTTGCCGCCATGCATTGTCGATGCGTTTTTTTGCGCGGTTTTTCGCTAATTGTACGATTAGCATAAACCCGATCGCTTAGAAAAGATATAGCAACTCGAGTCAGAATAGTTCGGAGATATGGTGCGAGTTTCGAGTTTGTAGAGTTAAAGCTCTAGGAGGAGTAGCAGTCAGAAATTTAGTCTCGGAAGAATAATAATAACTAGATAAAAAAGTTTGTGAACAAACTTTAAGTTGGCTTGTGAAAGCCGGACCAGAAAGTTTAAAAAAGTTTGGAAAGTTTTAAAAGTTTTATAAGTTTAAAAGTTTAAGTTTTAATAGTTGAAAAAGTTTAAGTTTTAAAAGTTTAAGTTTTATTAGTTTTAAAAGTTTAAGTTTAATAGTTTAAAAAGTTTGTTTTAATAGTTTTAAAAGTTTTAAAAGTTTAAGTTTTAAAAGTAGCGAATAAGTTAGGCTAGCATGATTAGAATGTTTTGCTAGCATGATTAGCATGTTGCTAGCATGTTGCTAGCGTGATTAGCATGTTGCTACCATGATTTTAGCATGATTAGCATTTTGCTAGCATGTTGCTAGCATGTTGCTAGCGTGATTAGCATGTTGCTAGCGTGATTAGCATGTTGCTAGCTTGTTTTTTAGCATGATTAGCATGTTGCTAGCATGTTGTTAGCGTGATTAGCATGTTGCTAGCATGTTGCTAGCGTGATTAGCATGTTGCTAGCATGTTGCTAGCATGTTGCTAGCGTGATTAGCATGTTGCTAGCATGTTGCTAGCATGATTAGCATGTTGTTAGCATGTTTTTAGCATGATTAGCATGTTGCTAACATGATTAGCATGATTAGCATGTTGCTAGCGTGATTAGCATGTTGCTAGCATGTTGCTAGCATGTTGCTAGCGTGATTAGCATGTTGCTAGCATGTTGCTAGCATGATTAGCATGTTGTTAGCATGTTGCTAGCGTGATTAGCATGTTGTTAGCATGTTGCTAGCATGTTGCTATCATGTTGCTAGCTTGATTAGCATGTTGCTAGCATGTTGCTAGCATGATTAGCATGTTGCTAGCATGTTGCTAGCATGATTAGCATGTTGCTAGCTTGTTTTTAACATGATTAGCATGTTGCTAGCATGTTGCTAGCGTGATTAGCATGTTGCTAGCATGATTAGCATGTTGCTAGCTTGTTTTTAGCATGATTAGCATGTTGCTAGCAGGTTTGCTAGCGTGATTAGCATGTTGCTAGCATTATTTTAGCATGATTAGCATGTTGCTAGCGTGATTAGCATGTTGTTAGCATGTTGCTAGCACGTTGCTAGCGTGATTTTAGCATGATTAGCATGTTGCTAGCATTTCGCTAGCATGATTAGCATGTTGCTAGCATGTTGCTAGCCTGATTTAGCATTATTAGCATGTTGCTAGCATTATTTTAGCATTATTAGCATGTTGCTAGCATGTTGCTAGCATAATTAGCATGTTGCTAGCATGATTTTAGCATGATTAGCATGTTGCTAGCGTGATTTTAGCGTGATTAGCATGTTGCTAGCATGATTTTAGCATTATTAGCATGTTGTTAGCATGTTGCTAGCGTGATTAGCATGTTGCTAGCATGTTTTATCATGATTAGCATGTTGCTAGCATGTTGCTAGCGTGATTAACGTGTTGCTAGCATGATTTTAGCATGATTAGCATGTTGCTAGCATGTTGCTAACGTGATTAGCATGTTGTTAGCATGTGTTATCATGTTGCTAGCATTATTTTAGCATGATTAGCATGTTGCTAGCATGTTTTTAGCATGATTAGCATGTTGCTAGCATGTTGCTAGCGTGATTTGCATGTTGCTAGCATGATTTTAACATGATTAGCATGTTGCTAACATGTTGCTAGCATGTTGCTAGCGTTATTAGCATGTTGCTAGCGTGATAAGCATGTTGCTAGCTTGTTTTTAGCATGATTAGCATGTTGCTAGCATGTTGCTAGCCTGATTTTAGCATTATTAGCATGTTGCTAGCATTTTGCTAGCATGATTTTAGCATGATTAGCATGTTGCTAGCATGTTGCTAGCATAATTAGCATGTTGCTAGCATGATTTTAACATGATTAGCATGTTGCTAGCATGTTGCTAGCGTGATTTTAGCGTGATTAGCATGTTGCTAGCATGATTTTAGCATGATTAGCATGTTGCTAGCATGTTGCTAGCGTGATTAGCATGTTGCTAGCAAGTTTTTAGCATGATTAGCATGTTGCTAGCATGATTTTAGCATGTTGCTAGCGTGATTAGCATGTTGCTAGCATGATTAGCATGTGAGTAGCATGTTTGCTAGCATCATTAGCATGTTGCTAGCATGTTGCTAGCATGATTAGCATGTTTGCTAGCTTGATTAGCATGTTGCTAGCATGATTTTAGCATGATTAGCATGTTGCTAGCATGTCGCTAGCATGATTAGCATGTTGTTAGCATGTTGCTAGCATGATTTTAGCATGATTAGCATGTTGTTAGCATTTTGCTAGCATGATTAG
Source organism: Oxygymnocypris stewartii (assembly GCA_003573665.1). Classification (NCBI taxonomy): domain Eukaryota; kingdom Metazoa; phylum Chordata; class Actinopteri; order Cypriniformes; family Cyprinidae; genus Oxygymnocypris; species Oxygymnocypris stewartii. Next base: position 74,647 of record QVTF01018913.1, read on the forward strand.
CATGTTGCTAGCATGTTGCTAGCATGATTAGCATGTTTCTAGCATGATTTTAAGCATGATTAGCATGTTTGCTAGCATGTTGTTAGCATGATTAGCATGTTGCTAGCATGTTGCTAGCATGATTAACATGTTGCTAGCATGTCGCTAGCATGATTAGCATGTTGCTAGCAAGTTGCTAGCATTATTAGCATGTTGCTAGCATGTTGCTAGCATGATTAGCATGTTGCTAGCATGATTTTAGCATGATTAGCATGTTTGCTAGCATGTTGTTAACATGATTAGCATGTTGCTAGCATGTCGCTAGCATGATTTTAGCATGATTAGCATGTTGCTAGCATTATTAGCATGTGACTAGCATGTTTGCTAGCATGATTAGCATGTGACTAGCATGTTTGCTAACATGATTAGCATGTTGCTAGCATGTTGCTAGCATGATTAGCATGTTTGCTAGCATGTTTAGCATGTTGCTTGCATGATTAGCATGTTGCTAGCATGATTTTAGCATGATTAGTATGTTGCTAGCATGATTACCATTGTAGTTTAAAGCATGATTACCATTGTAGTTTAAACGTATATGCTGTTTCATGGGCCGTCCCCTCACCATGTAAGTCTATGGGACATTTTTGGGGGGCTCTTGCGCCCCAGGGGTAAAACTTATACCCCACTGCGGGGTATGTTCTCGCTCAGCTTGATAGCCTCTTCAAATGTTGTGATTCACAAGTTTCTACGAAATTCTCGCTCTGCGCTACAACCCGTCGAAGTTTGCCGCAATGCATTGTCGATGCGTTTTTTTTCGCGGTTTTTCGCTAATTGTACGATTAGCATAAACCCGATCGCTTAGAAAAGATATAGCACACCCCGCGAGATCAGTCTGAAGATTTGGGATGAGTTTGGAGTCTGTAGAGTTAAAGCTCTAGGAGGAGTAGCAGTCAGAAATTTAGTCTCAGAAGAATAATAATAATAATAATAATAATAATAAGTTTAAATAGGATTTCAGTAAGTTGGCTTTCACAAGCCAACTTAATAAGTTTAAATAGAATATCAGTAAGTTGGCTTTCCCAAGCCAACTTAACTAGATAAAGAAGTTTGTGAACAAACTTCGAAGTTGGCTTGGGAAAGTCTGATGTATTATAGACTTAGTTTTAAAAGCTAGCAGTTTGAAGTACGAAGTTTACATAAAAAAGATAGATAGATAGATAGATAGATAGATAGATAGATAGAGAGTCAGTAGATAGAAAAAGTCAATAGATAGATAGATAGATAGATAGATAGATAGATAGAGTCAGTAGATAGATAGATAGATAGATAGATAAAGTCAGTAGATAGATGCATGTTGCTAGCATGATTAGCATGTTGCTAGCATGTTACTAGCATGTCGCTGGCATGATTTTAACATGATTAGCATGTTGCTAGCATGATTAGCATGTTGCTAGCATGATTAGCATGTTTGCTAACATGTTGTTAGCATGATAAGCATGTTGCTAGCATGTCGTTACCATGATTTTAACATGATTAGCATGTTGCTAGCATGTTGCTAGAGTGATTAGCATGTTGCTAGCGTGATTAGCATGTTGCTAGCATTTTTCTAGCATGATTAGCATTGTTGCTAGCATAGCTTGCTAGCATGTTTGCTAGCATGATTAGCATGTTGTTAGCATGTTGCTAACGTGATTAGCATTTTGCTAGCATGTTGCTAGCTTGATTAGCATGTTGCTAGCATGGTGCTAGCATTATTTTAGCATTATTAGCATGTTGCTAGGTGATTAGCATGTTTCTAGCATGTTGCTAGCATGATTAGCATGTGGCTAGCATGTTGCTAGCATGATTTTAGCGTGATTAGCATTGTTGTTAGCATGATTAGCATGATGCTAGCGTGATTATCATGTTGCTAGCATGTTGCTAGCATGTTGCTTGCAAGTTGCTACGCATGTTGTTAGCGTGATTAGAATGTTGCTAGCATGTTGCTAGCATGATTAACATGTTGCTAGCATGTTGCTAGCGTGATTAGCATGTTGCTAGCATGATTTTAGCATGATTAGCATGTTGCTAGCATGTTGCTAGCATGTTGCTAGCATGATTAGCATGTTGCTAGCATGTTGCTAGCATGTTGCTAGCGTGATTAGCATATTGCTAGCATGTTGCTAGCATGATTTTAGCATTATTAGCATGTTGCTAGCATGTTGCTAGCGTGATTAGCATGTTGCTAGCTTGTTTTTAGCATGATTAGCATGTTGCTAGCATGTTGCTAGCGTGATTAGCATGTTGCTAGCATGTTGCTAGCATGATTAGCATGTTGGTAGCATGTTGCTAGCATGATTTTAGCCATGATTAGCATGTTGTTAGCATGATTTTAGCATGATTAGCATGTTGCTAGCATGTTGTTAGCATGATTAGCATGTTGCTAGCATGTTGCTAGCATGATTTTAGCATGATTAGCATGTTGCTAGCATGATTAGCATGTTGCTAGCATGTTGCTAGCATGATTAGCATGTTGCTAGCATGATTTTAGCATGATTAGCATGTTGCTAGCATGTTTTAGCATGATTAGCATGTTGCTAGTATGTTTTTAGCATAATTAGCATGTTGCTAGCATGATTTTAGCATGATTAGCATGTTGCCAGCATGATTAGCAAGTGACTAGCATGTTGCTAGCATAGATGTTGTAGTTTAAACCTATATGCTATTTGTAGTTTATTTGTAGTTTATTTGTAGTTAACCATTGTAGTTTCAACCTATATGCTATTTCATGGGCCGTCCCCTCACCATGTAAGTCTATGGGACAATTTTGGGGGGCTCTTGCTCCCCAGGGGTAAAACTTATACCCCACTGCGGGGTATGTTCTCGCTCAGCTTGATAGCCTCTTCAAATGTTGTGATTCACAAGTTTCTACGAAATTCTCGCTCTGCGCTACAACCCGTCGAAGTTTGCTGCCATGCATTGTCAATGCGTTTTTTTGCGCGGTTTTTCGCTAATTGTACGATTAGCATAAACCCAATCGCTTAGAAAAGATATAGCAACTCGAGTCAGAATAGTTCGGAGATATGTTGCGAGTTTCGAGTTTGTAGAGTTAAAGCTCTAGGAGGAGTAGCAGTTGCAAATTTAGTCTCGTAAGAATAATAATAATAACTAGATAAAGAAGTTTGTGAACAAACTTCGAAGTTGGCTTGGGAAAGTCTGACGTATTATAGACTTAGTTTTAAAAGCTAGCAGTTTGAAGTATGAAGTTTACATAAAAAAGATAGATAGATAGATAGATAGATAGATAGATAGATAGATAGATAGAAAGAGTCAATAGATAGATAGATAGATAGATAGATAGAGTCAGTAGATAGATAGAGTCAGTAGATAGATAGATAGATAGATAGATAGATAGATAGATAGATAGATAAAGTCAGTAGATAGATGCATGTTGCTAACATTTTGATAGCATGATTAGCATGTTGTTAGCATGATTAGCATGTTGCTAGCATGTCACTAGCATGATTTTAGCATGATTAGCATTGTTGCTAGCTTGATTAGCATGTTGCTAGCATGTCGCTGACATGATTTTAACATGATTAGCATGTTGCTAGCATGATTAGCATGTTGCTAGCATGTTGGTAGCATGATTAGCATGTTGCTAGCATGATTAGCATGTTGCTAGCATGTCGTTAGCATGATTAGCATTTTGCTAGCATGATTAGCATGTTGCTAGCATGTTGCTAGCATGATTAGCATGTTGCTAGCATGTTGCTAGCATTATTTTAGCATGATTAGCATGTTGCTAGCATGTTGCTAACATGTTGCTAACGTGATTAGCATGTGCTAGCATGATTTTAGCATTATTAGCATGTTGCTAGCATGTTGCTAGCGTGATTAGCATGGTTGCTAGCATGTTGCTAGCATGATTTTAACATGATTAGCATGTTGCTAGCATGTTGCTAGCATGATTTTAGCATGATTAGCATGTTACTAGCATGTTGCTAGCGTGATTAGCATGTTGCTAGCATGTTTTTAGCATGATTAGCATGTTGCTAGCATGTTGCTAGCATAATTTTAGCTTGATTAGCATGTTGTTAGCATGTTGCTAGCGTGATTAGCATGTTGCTAGCATGATTAGCATTTTGCTAGCATGATTAGCATGTTGCTAGCATGTTGCTAGCATGATTAGCATGTTGCTAGCATGTTGCTAGCATGTTGCTAGCGTGATTAGCATGTTGCTAGCATGATTTTAGCATTATTAGCATGTTGCTAGCATGTTGCTAGCGTGATTAGCATGTTGCTAGCATGTTGCTAGCATCATTAGCATGTTGCTAGCATGTTGCTAGCATGTTGCTAGCGTGATTAGCATTTTGCTAGCATGATTAGCATGTTGCTAGCATGTTGCTAGCATGATTAGCATGTTGCTAGCATGTTGCTAGCATGTTGCTAGCGTGATTAGCATGTTGCTAGCATGATTTTAGCATTATTAGCATGTTGCTAGCATGTTGCTAGCGTGATTAGCATGTTGCTAGCATGTTGCTAGCATCATTAGCATGTTGCTAGCATGTTGCTAGCATGATTTTAGCATGATTAGCATGTTGCTAGCATGTTGCTAGCATGATTAGCATGTTGCTAGCGTGATTAGCATGTTGCTAGCATGATTTTAGCATGTTGCTAGCATGTTGCTAGCATGTTGCTAGCGTGATTAGCATGTTGCTAGCATGTTGCTAGCATGATTTTAGCACGATTAGCATGTTGTTAGCATGTTGCTAGCGTGATTAGCATGTTGCTAGCATGTTGCTAGCATGATTAGCATTTTGCTAGCATGATTAGCATGTTGCTAGCATGTTGCTAGCATTATTTTAGCATGATTAGCATGTTGCTAGCATGTTGCTAGCGTGATTAGCATGTTGCTAGCATGATTTTAGCATTATTAGCATGTTGCTAGCATGTTGCTAGCGTGATTAGCATGTTGCTAGCATCATTAGCATGTTGCTAGCATGTTGCTAGCATGATTTTAGCATGATTAGCATATTGCTAGCATGTTGCTAGCGTGATTAGCATGTTTGCTAGCATGATTTTAGCATGATTAGCATGTTGCTAGCATGTTGCTAGCGTGATTAGCATGTTGCTAGCATGTTTTTAGCATGATTAGCATGTTGCTAGCATGTTGCTAGCATGATTAGCATGTTGCTAACATGATTTTAGCATGATTAGCATGTTGCTAGCGTTATTAGCATTTTGCTAGCATGATTTTAGCATGATTAGCGTGTTGCTAGCATGTTGCTAGCTTGATTAGCATGTTGCTAGCATGTTGCTAGCGTGATTAGCATGTTGCTAGCATGATTTTAGCGTTATTAGCATGTTGCTAGCATGTTGCTAGCGTGATTAGCATGTTGCTAGCATGTTGCTAGCATGATTTTAGCGTGATTAGCATGTTGCTAGCATGTTGCTAGCGTGATTAGCATGTTGCTAGCATGTTTTTAACATGATTGGCATGTTGCTAGCATGTTGCTAGCGTGATTAGCATGTTGCTAACATGTTTTTAGCATGATTAGCATGTTGCTAGCATGTTGCTAGCGTGATTAGCATGTTGCTAGCATGATTAGCATGTTGCTAGCATGTTGCTAGCATGTTGCTAGCATGATTTTAGCATGATTAGCATGTTGCTAGCATTTTGCTAGCTTGATTTTAGCATGATTAGCATGTTGCTAGCATGATTTTAGCATTTTGCTAGCATGTTGCCAGCATGATTAGCAAGTGACTAGCATGTTGCTAGCATAGATGGATAGATAGATAGAGTCAGTAGATAGATAGATAGAGTCAGTAGATAGATAGATAGATAGATAGATAGATAGATAGATAGATAGATAGATAGATAGAGTCGATAGATAGATAGATAGATAGATAGATAGATAGATAGATAGAGTCAGTAGATAGAGTCAGTAGATAGAGTCAGTAGATAGATAGATAGATAGATAGATAGATAGATAGATAGAGTCAGTAGATAGATAGATAGATAGATAGATAGATAGATAGATAGAGTCAGTAGATAGATAGAGTCAGTAGATAGAAAGAGTCAATAGATCATTTCCTATGTAAATTACCATCGTAGTTTCAACCTATATGCTATTTCATGGGCCGTCCCCTCACCATGTAAGTCTATGGGACAATTTTGGGGGGCTCTTGCGCCCCAGTGGTAAAACTTATACCCCACTGCGGGGTATGATCTCGCTCAGCTTGATAGCCTCTTCAAATGTTGTGATTCACAAGTTTCTACGAAATTCTCGCTTTGCGCTACAACCCGTCGAAGTTTGCCGCCATGCATTGTCGATGCGTTTTTTTGCGCGGTTTTTCGCTAATTTTACGATTAGCATAAACCCGATCGCTTAGAAAAGATATAGCAACTCGAGTCAGAATAGTTCGGAGATATGTTGCGAGTTTCGAGTTTGTAGAGTTAAAGCTCTAGGAGGAGTAGCAATTGCAAATTTAGTCTCGTAAGAATAATAATAACTAGATAAAGAAGTTTGTGAACAAACTTCGAAGTTGGCTTGGGAAAGTCTGACGTATTATAGACTTAGTTTTAAAAGCTAACAGTTTGAAGTACGAAGTTTACATAAAAAAGATAGATAGATAGATAGATAGATAGATAGATAGATAGAGAGTCAGTAGATAGAAAAAGTCAATAGATAGATAGATAGATAGATAGATAGATAGAGTCAGTAGATAGATAGATAGATAGATAGATAGATAGATAGATAGATAGATAGATAGATAGATAGATAAAGTCAGTAGATAGATGTATGTTGCTAGCATGATTAGCATGTTGGTAGCATGTTGTTAGCATGATTAGCATGTCTGCAAGCATGTCGCTAGCATGATTTTACCATGATTAGCATGTTGCTAGCGTGATTAGCATGTTGCTAGCATGTTGCTAGCAATTTGCTAGCATGTTGCTAGCGTGATTAGAATGTTGCTAGCATGTTGCTAGCATGTTGCTAGCGTGATTAGCATGTTGCTAGCATGATTTTAGCATGATTAGCATGTTGCTAGCATGTTGCTAGCATGATTAGCATGTTGCTAGCATGTTGCTAGCATGTTGCTAGCGTGATTAGCATGTTGCTAGCATGTTGATAGCATGATTAGCATGTTGCTAGCATGTTGCTAGCATTTTGCTAGCGTGATTAGCATGTTGCTAGCTTGTTTTTAGCATGATTAGCATGTTGCTAGCATGTTGCTAGCGTGATTAGCATGTTGCTAGCATGATTTTAGCATGATTAGCATGTTGCTAGCATGTTGCTAGCGTGATTAGCATGTTGCTAGCATGATTTTAGCATGATTAGCATGTTGCTAGCATGTTGCTAGCGTGATTAGCATGTTGCTAGCATGTTTAGCATGTTGGTAGCATGTTGCTAGCATGATTTTAGCATGATTAGCATGTTGCTAGCATGTTGCTAGCGTGATTAGCATGTTGCTAGCATGTTTTTAGCATGATTAGCATGTTGCTAGCATGTTTGCTAGCATGTTGCTAGCGTGATTAGCATGTTGCTAGCATGATTTTAGCATGATTAGCATGTTGCTAGCATGTTGCTAGCATTATTAGCATGTTGCTAGCATGATTTTAGCATGATTAGCATGTTGTTAGCATGTTGCTAGCATGTTGCTAGCGTGATTAGCATGTTGCTAGCATGTTTTTAGCATGATTAGCATGTTGCTAGCATGTTGCTAGCGTGATTAGCATTTTGCTAGCATGATTTTAGCATGATTAGCATTTTGCTAGCATGTTGCTAGCGTGATTAGCATGTTGCTAGCATTATTTTAGCATGATTAGCATGTTGCTAGCATGTTGCTAGCATGATTAGCATGTTGCTAGCATGTTGCTAGCATGTTGCT
>QVTF01018914.1:0-30000 GCA_003573665.1 Oxygymnocypris stewartii
AGAGAAATATGCAGTACATACCGTAAATGAACTTTAAGCAATCTCAGCTGCAGTTTTTGTACTTTTGATCAGAGAGTAAACAAAGTAAGATTAGGAATGCTAAATAATTCTGAGATGAAAGCAAGCATGCTCGTATTACTGAGTGAATAGTTCATTAATTCATTAATGATGGTTTTGGTCTCCTCACCCTCTTTATGCTCCACCATGACGGTGTGACACAAGGACAGGAGTTTGAAGAACTCCAGCATTTGCGGATCCTTCTTCGAACGGATACAGGACACGAGGAAATGGTCTTCAAACTCGAACTTCTTTTCCGCGTGTTTATTCCAGCTGAAATCCACAGGCTGAGGAAAAGTCAGATAGAAAGTTAAATATATTAGTGACCAATCAAACGTTGAGAAAAATATATTAGCTTTAAAGGCTAACTTAAAAATGACGTTGGCTAAAATGTAATAAAATCACGACATGTTGAATATGTAATAAAATAAAAAAATAAAAAATGCATTCTCTATAAATAACATCCGCTCTCTAAACGTAATAAATAAATTACACTACATAAATGTACTCTATAAATAAAAATAAATAAATACATTATGCATGCACTCTCTATGAATAAAAATAAGTGTAGTCTCTATAAACTAAAATACAATCATATGAATCCACGGTCTATAATTTTTTAATAAAAACAAACAAACAAAAAAAACTGTAAATATACTCTATAAATAAAAATCAACCCTTAAAACAATAGATAAAACTATAAAATCTCTATAAATAAAAATTATACATTTAATTCATCAATCAATAAAACTATAAATATACTCTCAATACATACAAATAATAATCAATCAATCAATCAATAAAATAATAAATGCACAGTATAAACTGTAAATGTACTCTATAAATATAATAAATCAGTCTATCAATAAACATCAGAAATTTAATCTTTATAAATAAAAACATGTAATAAAATAAATCAATCAAATAAAAACTATAAATGCATAGACAGTGTATATACATGTATTAGGCCCTATATATATAAAAAATGACATAGTAAATAAATCTAATATTTTAACAAAATAATAAAATAAATGAGTGAATAATTAAAACTATAAATGCATTCTGCACACATACCGTCCCACGGTCCAAGGCCACACCGTCTGCACTGGTGGGATCACCTACAGATCAACACAGAACAGAATTTAAGTTTAATGAATTAAAGCAATAACACTAGATAACGCACTATAGCACACGTGTGAGTGCAGACAGCATGGAATGAGCCGTCTCAAATACGAGTCACTCGTTTAATACTCACTGTTAGAGGTTTAGAAGCATGCGCAGCTGTAATAGCCTCTAATAACGTGATGTGATTAAGGAAAAGGAGTGCTATTAAAGCACAAAACAGATGATATCAAGTTATTCTATGGAAAAGGTCGAAGGTGTCAGCGTGTTTTAAAGTCATTCAGGTCCGAAACCTGACCTGTGTGAAACTAAAGTCTCAAATCTCTCCCGCGGTCACACACTGAGACACCCCGCAGTCACACACACACACACACACACACACAGACACAGACACACACACACAGACACACAGACACACAGACAGACAGACACACACACACAACACACAGACACACACACACACACACACAGACACACAGACACACACACAGACACACACACACAGACACAGACACACAGACACAGAGACACAGACACACAGACACAGACACAACAGACACCGACACACAGACAGACACAGACACACAGACAGACACAGACACACAGACACACAGACAGACACAGACACAGACACAACACAGACACAGACACAGACACACAGACAACACACACACAGACAGACACACAGACAGACAACAGACACAACACAGACAACAGACACAGACAACAGACACAGACACACAGACAACACACAGACACACAGACAGACAGACACAGACACACAGACAGACACACACAGACACACAGAACACACACAGACAGACACAGACAACAGACAGACACAGACACAGACAGACACAGACACACTCACATACGTCTCTGGAGTCACACACACACACGTGAGGGCTGTAAAACCTGTAAAGTTTATTGAAGTTACATTTGATTAGTCAGGCTTTTATGGCTCGTAAATGATAATGTGAGAATATGGAGGAAACAACACCTTCATTTTATTCTGAGGCACAGACTGAGCTAAAATGTGCACTTTGGTGCAGATGATGATTTTTATATGGACAAAAAGATGTTTCTAACAGTATAGCAGATACTTACATAAAATTATAAATATCAATCGCTCTAAATCTCCAAAAATATATCTTAGTAAGATGAGATTTAAATGATAAAAACAATGCAATGCAATCCGACGATGATTGAGATGAATAAATACATGTTCCTCAAAAGCCTGATGAACAAAACAATGTTTTCTGGATAATCAAGTAAACCAAAGTTGCTTCAGACCCGTAGGTGTTCATTTTGAAATATTACTAACACAATCAAAGTTATTCTTACATTTACTATAAAAAACTGATTTCACTGTAAAAGACACAAATCATGAGCTGAAGGTGAATGTTTGTATAATTACACAAAGACTTTTACATGATAAAAAGTGACGACAGAATCCACTATTATAGTTTTTATAAATAATGTTTATTTTTATATTTTACATATTCATTTTAATTTGAAAGTTTTAGTAATTTTGTTTATTGTTTTTGTACATTTTATTCATTTTTTTATCTAGATTTTATATATATTTTTATTTTCTTCATTTTTATTTCAATTTTAGTTATTTCAGTACATTAATCTAAATTAACTAATCTAAATAAAAAATAGATATATTGCCTTGGCAACTTCTTATTTATATTATTTTATTTCCATACATTTTTCCATTTATTTTAAGCAACTAAAATGTTTTTTCTTTATGGATTTAGATGTAGCTATAATAAAAACAAAGTTTTGATTATGTTGATTATGTAGAAACTGACGTACACATATAAGATAGAGCAGGGTTTACAGACATACACATATAAGATAGAGCAGGGTTTACAGCGTTGATTATAAAGTTCCTCTCAAAGCAAGGCTGGTGGTTTGTCTCACCGTAGTTGCGTCCTTTAATGGTGCACTTCTTGAAGGCCATGATGTTCTGCGTGAGCGTGCCGGTTTTATCAGAGAAGATGTACTCGACCTGGCCCAGCTGCTCGTTCAGCGTGGTGGTTCTGGCTTTGGCCGGCGTGTCTTTATCAGCGTAGTACATCTGCAGATCCCAGTTAATGAACTTACTCTGACCCAGACGGATCACCTCCACGCTGAGAGAGAACAAGAACCAGTGAGTTATCTGAAGAACAGTGCCATCGGTGTGCTCAGAGAGCCTGCTGTCGTACCTCACATAGAGAGAAATGGGCACCATGGTGTTGAGGATGATGATGTAGCCCCAGAAACTGAGGAAGCCTCGGTAAGATGAAGCGTGGCCGAGGCCGTCGTTCAGATACCAGGCTTTAGAGCCGATGCTCTCGTACCAGTACGTGTGTCCGATGGCCAGTCCAGCGCAGATCAGGATCAACAGCACAAAGATCTACCGGCAGAACCAGAGAGAGAAGAGAATATATTATTAGGCTATTAATGCATTGCCCTATCAATAAAAACAAGTATAGAAAACTTGCCCAATAAATAAATACAATCCTACAAATGGTCTATATAAAGAAAAAGAACAATTCTATACCATGTACTCTATAAAAAATTAAAATATAAATCAACTCGAATTCACTCTGTACATAAAATAAATAAAAATATTTAAATTTTACTCTAGAAAAAAAAGATCTATATATATATAAAAAAACAAACTCTATAAATGCACTCTCTATGAATACAAAATAATAAACAAATCCAAATTCACTTTGTATAAATAAAAAACAGGAATAAAATTAAAAATACAAATATAAAATAAATAACGATAACTATATAAATGCACTCTCTATAAATACCAATTAATAAATAAAACTATCAATTCACTTTATCAAATAAAAATACTGAATAGAATGCAGAAAAATGCACAAAAGTAACTGATAAACTATATATGCACTTAAAAATATAAACATAAATAATGATTTAAATAAATATAGATAAACAACATAAAATGTACTCTATAAATACAACTAAACAAAACAAATACTGAATAAAATAAGCAAAATCTATAATTGCACTCTCTGTAAATAAGACTAATAAACTATGAATTCACTCAACAAAATACAACTCTTATGCTCTCTCTATAAACAAAATAATAGATAAATAAAAACATGAATGCATTATAAATATAAATAAATATATTGCAAAGTGCAGTCTTGTAAATAAATGAATTAAACTTCTATAAATCATTTTGTATAACTAAATATAAACTCAACTGTACTCTCAGTAAATAAAACAATGAAATATACCTCTATGAATAAAGTAATAAAACGAACCTCTATAAATACACAGTGTATAAATATTAGTGCTGTCAAACAATTAATCACATCCAAAAAAAAAAGAAAAAAAGTTTACATAATAAATGTGAGTACTGTGTATATTTATTATGTATATATAAATACACACACATGCATGTATATATTTCAGAAAAATGTTATTTTTAGATATTAAATATATTTATTTATAATATAAATTATAAGAATATAAATATAGACATGTACATTAATGCAATTAATTGTGATTAATCGTTTGACAGCACTAATGAATAGCAATATAAATAAAAAGAACAAAATAATATAAATAAATAAATACAATTCAGTAAATATAAATGAAATCTAGAAGTGACTTGTGGGGGTCAAATGTCATTGAACTGAACAAGCACAATGTTTAACTGACCGTATAGACCATGTAGTTCATGAGTTTGTCTATCAGGGTGCGTTTGAACCTGGTCTTCCCTCCGTTCCTCATGATTTTAGTGTCATTTCCTGAAGAAGAAACATCACCGCTGCTTTTACAAACACAAACACACACCGAACCGTGACCGTGAGTGTGGTGTCGGTCAGTGAAGCGGACTGACCTGCGAATATGACCAGGCCGTGGCACTCGTCCGTGTTGCGGATCTTGCATCCTCTGAGCAGCATGTTGTCCAGATCGAGCGCGTAACTCTGATCGTCCCAGATCATCGTTCCCACAAACTTATCCAGACGGTTGTTGGGCTCCTCGCACATGATCAACGCTGAGAAAGACACAAAACGAGAAACTGCACTGCAAATTCTCTGGATGTTACATGGAAGCGTTATATTGCCACTTGCTTGGTTTCTAAATCTCACTGGTTTAAAATCGCACTCATTTTGTTTTAGTGAGGAGAGAAAAATGACCTGGTTTAAGGCTAACACGTGTTTATGCATGTAAGATCACAATCAAGCAACTACTCGCACAGACACACACACAGACAGACATACACACACACACACACAGACATAGACATACACACACACACAGACACATGCACACGCACACACACACACTCACAGACACAGATACACACAGACACACTCACAGACAACACACACAGACACACGTCTCTGGAGTCACAAACACACACGTGAGGGCTGTGAGCTGCTCATATAAACTAAGGATTGTATCCAGACACACTTTGTTTTAGTGAGGACAGTAAAATGACCTCACGAGCCGCACCTGGTTTAAGGCTAACACGTGTTTATACATGTAAAATCACAATCAAGCAACTACTCGCACAGACACACACATACTCACAGACACACACACACAAACACAGATACACACACACACACAGACACTCACACACACTCGCAGACACACACAGACACACACAGACACACTCACAGACACACACACAGACACGTCTCTGGAGTCGCAAACACACACACACACACAGACTCACACACGCACACACGTCTCTGGAGTCACAGACACACACACACACACACAGACTCACACACAGACGCACAGACACACTCACAGACACACACACACGTCTCTGGAGTCACAAACACACACATGAGGGCTGTGAGCTGCTCATATAAACCAAGGATTGTATCAGACACAATTTGTTTTAGTGAGGACAGTAAAACGACCTCACGAGCCGCACCTGGTTTAAGGCTAACACGTGTTTATTCGTGTAAGATCACAATCAAGCAACTACTCGCACACAAATGATCTGCTGTTTTGTGTCCAAGTCTGTCAAAGTGTCCTATAATAGCTGAAGCAGTCGTTCTCATACTCACCATTGAACCGGGCCAGCTGATTCTCCTCCTGAAGACGCTCGTCTGTCACCTTGAGACCCATCTTAAACTTCAGATTCGTCTCTCTGGACAAACAAACGATGAGGACTACACTAATAAAAGATGCACTACAACCGACTCCCACCCGCTTTCATCAAACGAGGAAAAAGATCCATTTAATCTCAATATTATAATTATGTTTTGTTTTTTTACTTTATAGTCAGTATTTATTTTTATTTGTTATATATTTTATTTCGACTTCAAGTAGTTTGCAGAGGATATTTCACCAATATACTAATATTTTTATCATTAGAGACTTATGCTAAAATGAGAAAACTTTTGAAAAAATTAAATATATCAATTAAATATTTAACATTTAAACATTTATGAAACAATGGAAAAGTACACAGACAGATGAACCCAGCAACTGAATTACGATTCTATTGTGTGTAATAAACTCAATCAAGCAAGTGTATTTAAACAAATGAAATGTAAAAATACTTTAAAATGTAAAATAGAGGGAAAGCAAACATAAACATGACAGAAAATGAATATTTAAGGTGCGTGTAATTAATTAGGATCCATAAACACGGTGAAATTCATACATTTAAGGTTTCTTGCTGTCGATATTTCACTAATGTTATAATATTTTAAGCATTAAAATATTTTTTATAAAAAATGAATGAAAAATATGAATTATATCAATTAAATATTTTAATATTTATGAAACAATTTATACAGACGAACACAGGAATTTAATCATGACTCTATTGTATGTAAAAGACAAAATGTGTTGTGTTTTTGTGGTGTTGGACTAAACAAATGGACTGAAATGTATTGACTGATGTACAAAATGGAGAAAAAGCTAAATTAATATTCAAGTGTGTGTAATAACAGTCAAAAGGATCCATGAAACTTCAAATATAGACTAATGTGAAATGCTTCAGGTTTTTAGTTTTAAAACAAGGCTTACATTTGAAAAACATTTTAATTACAAAATTATAATATTACATTATTAATTAGATGTTTTTATATTAATGAAACCATTCAAAAGTTCACAGACACACAAAGCCATGCCATGAATTATGATTATTTTTTACGTAAATAAAACAAATTAAAGTGATTGTGTTTTGACTGAACTATACGAGACAAAGAACACATTCTGAATCAATGTCGGAGCACTTTAATGACATGAAGTCATCAAATTACACTAAAACTGATTCATGGTTATAGCTAGAAGTCGATTATGACTACTTTAAAAAATCATCATAAAAATAGTGTTGACATACTCGTCTAAAAATCTGCATCAGTGTGCTTGAGAGGTTAATGGTCTGTTGTGTGTTTAACGTGTCTCTTACCCGTCCAGCTCCGCCGTCTCTACATAACACAGACTGTTGGGATTTGAACTGGACAACAACAGAATATCGGCCTACGTGAGGTCAAAACACAGGTGATGATGAGAAAACAACATACAACTGATGACTGGAGGGGTGAAGAAACACAGAAACACACAAACATAGAGCATAAACATGACATAAACCAAATGAATATTCAAGCTAACAACAATCAACAATCAAATTATGAATAATTAGGATACATAAAATGAAGGAAAAGCCCAGAAACAAGCAATAACTTAAAATAGACAATAATATGATATATTCAGGTTTCTTAAAGTGAATATTTCAATAATATTATAATATTTTAAACATTAAAATGTAAAATATTTATCTATACATATACATACATACACACATATATATATACACATACACTCACATACATGCTATATTAATTAAACAATTTAATTTGCATAATTTATTTGATGTATTATCTCATTAAATATATCTTTTGTATTTAAATTTTTTTTTTTTTTTTTTTAACAGATAACTGTATTTATTTTAATGTATAATTTTTTTTTTATATATTTATATTTGTATAATGTATAAATGCTCTACAACAGATGAAGACAACACTCAAATGGCACACGGATTAAAACAATTAATAAATAAAAGAAAATCTCAACGGGAAGGCGAATAATTAAAAGAATTCTCTCACCGGGATAAAATCATTTTTCTTTAGTCTGACCACGTCACCAACTTGTAGGTTCATCCATCTGGCTTCTTCAAACCTGAACAATATGAATATGAATATTATGATATTTGTTCACTGACAACATGAGCACGACTCTCCTGCACAGATTAAAGTTCGGTCTTCACCTGCCGTTGAGCAGCACGTCACACTTTCTGTTGTTGATTTCTTTGTCCATCCGGTGTCGTGCCTTTCAACGAGACACAGATCAGAAACCATTAGCACGACCGGACAACTAATGACTGCCTTTCAACAGAGCATGCAGGACTCACCAGGTCATCCACCAGGTCTTTAATAGCAGTGATGCCCAACACCAGCACTAACGGCACCAGGGTGGTGTACCACGGCAGTGTGGAGATTTCAGGAATGATCTGATACAGTCAAACACATGGATTCATATCCATAAAACATCACCAAATCAAGAAACAACCCTGTTCATTTTCAATATTATATCAATACATATAATTTTTTTCTTCATATAATTCTAAAACACACACACACACACACACATATATATATATATATATATATATATATACACACTTATTTTGTAATGATCTGACATTTTCAATAATTATATCAATAAAATATATATATTTTTTTCGAGATATACATACACACACACACATTATTTTTGAAAGATATAATATTTTTTAATTTATATAAATAAAACAAAATATATTTTGTTTTATATAAATCTATTTTATATTTCATATATTAATATGATCTGACATATGAAAACAGATGGATTGAAGTTCATATCAAATATCCATATTATTCATAAAATGACAACATGAAACTGAAATCAACCCTGTTTTTCTTAAAAAGATTTAATAATTCCTTCTATAATATTTTTCATATTCCCATACTTATATGCTGAGCAATAGATGTAAATAATTAATAAAATAATACACTTGTAATAAATAATATTTTTTCAGAAATAATAGTATATATTTATTAAATGTCATGTCAGCATCATAGGATTTTCATAAATAATAAATATCTTATTGTACACAATTTATCAGTGCAACAAATGATTTCATGCAGTCTATGAAATAAACGCTATTCTTTAAATAAATGCAATGCATAGTTAGGTCACTGTCACAGAATAAATCTGGATATGGTGAAAGCAGCCCTGCTCGCTCATCCTGAGGGTCATTACTCTGATTATGGGATGTTACCTGCAGGATCAGCAGACACAGGAAGTAGAGGTTGGCCACTCTCTTAAACTGCTCGTACAGGTCAGCGGCAGGAAGGTGAAGAAGTTTGTATTTGTAGGTCTTGATTGCATTGCCCTTAAAATGAAAAGAAATTCAAGTTATTTCAAACTTGTGGGAAGTCGTGGCCTAAGGGTTAGAGAGTCGGACTCGTAACCCAAAGGTTGCGGTTGAGTCTCGGTACAGGCAGGGATTGTAGGTGGGGGGAGTGAATGTCCAGCGCTCTCTCCACCCTCAATACCACTACTGAGGTGTCCTTGAGCAAGACACTGAACCCCAACTGCTCCCCGGGCACCGAAGAAAAAAATGGATGCCCCTGCTGTGTGTGTGTGTGTTCACTGCTTGTGTGTGTGTGTGTTCACTGCGTGGTGTGTGTGTGTGTGTGTGTTTGTTTCACTGCTGTGTGTGTGGTGTGTTCACTGCTGTGTGTGTGTGTGTGTGTGTGTTCACTGCTGTGTGTGTGTGTTGTGTGTGTGTTCATGCTGTGTGTGTGTGTGTGTTCACTGCTGTGTTGTGTGTTCACTGCTGTGTGTGTGTGTTTCACTGCTTGTGGTGTGTGGTGTGTTCACTGCTGTTTGTGTGTGGGTTCACTGCTGTGTTGTGTGTGTGTGTGTGTTCACTGCTGTGTGTGTGTGTGTGGGTGTGTGGTTCACTGCTGTGTGTGTGTGTGTGTTCACTGCTGTGTGTGTGTGTTCACTGCTGTGTGTGTGTGTGTTCACTGCTGTGTGTGTGTGTGTTTCACTGCTGTGTGTGTGTGTGTGTTCACTGCTGTGTGTGTGTGTGTGTTCACTGCTGTGTGTGTGTGTGTGTTCACTGCTGTGTGTGTGTGTGTTCAGTGCTGTGTGGTGGTGTGTGTGTTCACTGCTTTGTGTGTGTGTGTGGTCACTGCTGTGTGTGTGTGTGTGTGTTCAACTGCTGTGTGTGTGTGTGTGTTCACTGCTGTGTGTGTGTGTGTGTGTTCACTGCTGTGTGTGTGTGTGTGGTTCACTGCTGTGGGTGTGTGTTCATTGCTGTGTGTGTGTGGGTGGTTCACTGCTGTGTGTGTGGTGGTGTGTGTGTGTGTTCACTGTGTGTGTTCACTGCTGTGTGTGTGTGTGGTCTGTTCACTGCTGTGTGTGTGTGTGTTCACTGCTGTGTGTGTGTGTGTGTGTGTTCACTGCTGTGTGGCGTGTGTGTGTTCACTGCTGTGTGTGTGTGTGTGTGTGTTCACTGCTGTGTGTGTGTGTGTGTGTTCACTGCTGTGTGTGTGTGTGTGTGTGTGTTCACTGCTGTGTGTGTGTGTGTGTGTTCACTGTGTGTGTTCACTGCTGTGTGTGTGTGTGTGTTGTGTTCACTGCTGTGTTGTGTGTGTGGTTCACTGCTGTGTGTGTGTGTGTTCACTGCTGTGTACGTGTGTGTGTTCACTGCTGTGTGCGTGTGTGTGTTCACTGCTGTGTGTGTGTGTGTGTGTGTGTGTGTTCACTGCTGTGTGTGTGTGTGTGTCACTGCTGTGTGTGTGTGTGTTCACTGCTGTGTGCGTGTGTGTGTTCACGTGTGCGTGTGTGTGTTCACTGCTGTGTGCGTGTGTGTGTTCACTGCTGTGTGTGTGTGTGTGTGTGTGTTCACTGTGTGTGTGTGCACTAGGATGGGTTAAATGCAGAGCATGAATTCCAAGTATTGGAAGAGTTAGCATACTTGGCCACGTCACGTTACTTTCACTTTTGACATGAAACATTAAGCCTTAATTTTTCTCATCCCAAAACTACTGAATTGTTAACAATCATAATTAAGATATGCTTTACATAAAACATTACCAGCTGAATGTGAAATAATGTATCAATATTTCACAGAAAAACTAAAGATTTTTAAATGAAAATGCCTTCTCATGTAACCCAAGGCTCTTCCGTAAGTTTAAAGCTGGATAATTGTGAAACAATGCAGACTAGTTTCTCAGGAGCTTTCTGAATAACGAGGCTGGAATAGCAGATAAACACATTTGAAACTTTTAAGGCAAAATAAAAGCTTGTCTTCAGATCTGGGTACGGATTTCATGGAAGCTTGTTTCCACCATAGAATAGAATAGAATAGAATAGAATAGAATGTTTAGGTATAACACCTTTGGGTTTATTCCTCTAGATCCAATACCTCGCACCTTCTCCAAGCTGTCTCTCCTACACTTTTACCAGCACTCACACACATCATAGCATTTGTTTATAGCTTTAAGGGGTTCATCTATATTTAATTTAGAATTTAGTGTTTTGTAACTTCATTTTCTGTATATTTATGCTGAAGGGCACAGGTTACTAAATATGTCATTTATTATAATTGGTTCATGTGAAGATTGTTTTAAGTTCATTTAATTAGAATTCAAGTCTAATAAATGTTAAAATCGATATCTCTCAATTATACTGTAATGCTGAATGACTACAGTCAATGGTTAAATATTAAGACATATTAATATCAGTGATGCTGGTCTTCAATCATAAAAAAATGCCTTAAAAGAAATATTAAAAACTATTCTGTCTTTATGCCGTTTGTACATGTGATGATTGAATGTGAAATTATTTCAATATAAAAGTATATTTAAAAAATTTGTTAGGTGGGATTAATCGCAGAAAAAAAAAATTGTTAATCTTTTTTATCGATTGACAGCACACACACACACACACGCGCGCGCACACACACACACACACACACGCGCACGCACACACACGTGACCGATGAGTATCAAAGACATATCGTTTTCTTTTTATTTATATCAATAAATGTTTATGCAATTTTTACTTTTTTATTCTGTTTAAATGTTTTTTTTCACT
Source organism: Oxygymnocypris stewartii (assembly GCA_003573665.1). NCBI lineage: Eukaryota > Metazoa > Chordata > Actinopteri > Cypriniformes > Cyprinidae > Oxygymnocypris > Oxygymnocypris stewartii. Next base: position 12,337 of record QVTF01018914.1, read on the forward strand.
GCCACGGATTAAAAAAATAATAATCATAAAAGTGAAGTGAACTGTGACTCTTTTTCTTGGAATACGGACTTCTTTTTGCAGAATTGCGACACACAAACTCTGAATTTCCCCCAAAAAAGAAGAAAAAAAGCCTAAATTGTGACATCAAAAGTTGAAATCCCTTATTTGTTTAAATCCGGTGGCCGTGGCAGAAACAAGCGTCCATATAGGTTCAATATCACTGTCACATATTCATAAGTCTGATTCAATGTGTCTCTGCAATTCAATGTCCTGTTTCTCTATTTCAGTTCCTTTTACTCTCTCTATCTCGTTCACAATTTTAGCAACCAAACCCAACGGATTTCCATAAATGTAAATCACAACACGTATATATCTGCTCTCGTAGGGTAACATTTCAACCTCAAGACAAATCCAATCAATCATCGCTGCTTATATCTCACAGCGAACACGATACAGTGAAACCTCGAGACATGTGACCCTGAAGGACTTGTTTATCCAGTCATAGATGATCGTCATACCAAAGATCTTAAACTGCAGCATTCTGAACGGAGCGGTTGCGTGTTTAACATGTATAACAATGTACCATAAACTCTCAGTTTAGACCATAAAGAGGCCAAGCCTCGAGTTGTTTAACACAACAGAACAGATAAGAGACTAATTGCAAACGAAATGCATGACGTGTTTTAATTTTCTGGCGTTTCCTGGAGGCGTTTCCAAAGATATACATGTCTCAGACTGAAGTGTAATCCTATGATTGACTTGCAATGTTTAAGTCATTATGAACCATGAGTTTAATCATTACGCAGAAATGTCACCTTTGAAGCTTGACGTTGTTTTTCAGATTAATTCAAAAAGGTGATTCATGATTTATCTGACTACAAATTAAACATTTGACAGAGAAAAACAGATACAGTAACATTTCAGAGACTAAAAATGAATGTTAATCTGAACACTGGTTTGACCAATTCGTACAATGATTGCAAAGCTTGTATAAAAGAAAACGTCTATCAAAATAATGACATAGTAACATACAGTTTCACTTTCATGGTGCTTTAGTGTAAGATAAAAACACCTGCCCTCTTCAAACACTCACTGTTTGTGGTGTAAACAGTGGAAAATCAGCATGCGAGTGTTTAGTGTTAGTAAGCAGCGGGAAATCATTAGCGGATGCGTTTATCTGAGGATACTCGCAGTATTTAGCAGGACGATCTCTAGAGTTAAGTACCACACCACCCCAAAATAAAACAAATAAAGTTCTGTACCATATAGAACACCAGTCAAAAGTCTGGAATAATTCAGATTTGTTCATGTTTTTGAAAGAAGTCTCTTCTGCTCACCAAAGCTGCATTTATTTGATCAAGAATACATTTTTTTTTTATATTATCAGAATTTCAAATATCTGTTTTCTATGTGAATATATTGTAAATGTAATTTATTCCAGTGATCAAAGCTGAATTTTCAGCATCATTAGAGCGTTTCGCACCGCAGGAACCTTTTCATGGTACCCGAACTAATTGGCGCGTTCGCACCGCGGGAACTAGGAACGGTTTTAGCTCCAGGAACTCCGTTAGCTCCTGCTTCAGAGTAGGGTCTAAAACAGTTCTAGCACAGTTTGTGCTTCTATCAGCCTCAATGAAATGTAACACTGCAAGTTGTCGTTGGAGAGTCTTAGGGTGAATCCCATTTCCCACTTACCCCTTCCCCTTAGTTTTGCGCGTTCACGTGAGAGTAAGGGCTAATTCTGGTTTTGATCGAGGGGTAGGGTGGGGAAGGGGTTGATACCCCTCAAAACCAAGCATTTTCGCGAGCTTACTTGAAACCAAGGGGTACCCAGAACACACTGCGGCCAGATCATCCAGAGAGTATTTTCCGTCTTAAATAATTTATTTAAAATTACGACAGTCTTGTTTTGTGCTCTACACAGTCCTGTAACTTACATATATATTTCCAACCACGCTCTTAATTGAAACGTTTTTAAAAATCGCTAGTTTTCCACGCTAACGTTACATTGCTGATTTGCACAACAGTCCCGCGTTTCTCTGACTAGAGAAATCATCACTAAAACCCTCGACAAACACACACTTTTAGACGGAGAGTTTGTGATCAACACTTGTCTCTGGTGACGTAGCAGCAGCTAGCGACGATGTATGATGACGTAACAGTAACCAAGTGGTGTCTCATTTCATAGGGGTATGTTTACACCCCTAGCGCTTACCACTCGGTTTCTAGGGACAAGGGCTAGGGGTAAGACGAAGGGGTAAGACAGAGAGATGGGATTCACCCTAAGTCTTTCTTTCAATCGCTTGACGTTCTTTGTTTACGTTGTTGAACGCCGCACACCGGCTTACATCACTTCTTAGTACGCACTGTCGGTGCGAATGCAACCCTTTAAACGGTGCTGGGAAATATTTTGAGCAAGTCTCCAGTTACTACAGTTTTCAGTGTCACATGATCCTTCAGAAATCATTCTATGCTGATTTGCTGCTTAATTATCATCAGTTATTATTGGTTCTCATTTATTAATAATGGTTCTTATGATTATTATTATTATTTGTTTTTGGTTGAAACTGAGATACTTTTTTCAGGATTATTTGATGAATATAAAGTTCAAAAGAACATCATTTATTTGAAATCTTTGGTAACATTACGAATGTCTTTACTGTCACCTTTGATCAATTTAACATCCTCGTTGAATAAAATAATACATTCTTCAACATTGATAATAATCAGAAATGTTAAATCAGTATATTATTATGATTTCTGAAGATCATGTGACTCTGAAGACTGGAGGAATGATGCTGACAATTCAGCTTTGATCACAGAAATAAATTACATTTGAATATATATTCATATATAAAACTGTTATTTTACATAATAATAATATTTCCAAAAACTGCATGTATTTTGATCAGATAAATGCAGAAGATGACTTTAGAAACATTCAAAAAATCTGAATTATTCCACACCGGTTGTGCACAAACAGGCACTTCAGGTTTCACTAAAAACAAGAATGGGTTCACTTACAGAATATTTGCTTTTCTTGATGCACAGAAAGACCTTCTTCTTGAACTGGGGCTGATTGCAATATTCCCTGTCATTCGCTCGGATGCTCCAGCCGGGCTCTGAGACGAGAATCACAATCAGAACACAGAACAAGCGCTGACAGGACACGTTTACACCGGATCCGTCCTCAAGCTCACCGACGGCAGGCGCGGGTCTGGCTTCTGGTTCTGGGAGCTGGTCTTCGCTGCGATCCAGATCATCCTCCGACTGTAACTCGTCGTCTGTCTCGTCGTCGCTGTAGGGCACCACCTCGTCATCCGGCTCCTCCAGAGAACCCTGGGAAGCGGGTCGCGCTTGAGCGCTCATCCTGACAGAGCCTCTGCTCCGAGAAAAGACACACAATCATTACATGAAGGCTTTTAGAGAGACAATCATTGAGATGTGTGTGTCGTGCAGAAACATGTCAACACACTGTGTAACAGTAACACCATGCAGAAACACACACACACATTCTACTACACACACTAAACATACAACTCTCTTACAACATACTGGGAACCAGCGGCACTGGATCATTACATTATTGATGTACAAAGCTATTTAAATATATGTTTTGTCCATTTCAAGTTTATTACAAATTTAAGACAAACATTCTAATGGTATTCTAAAAATTAAAACTAAAGCCAGAAAAAAAGCTGTTACTTGAAATCAAATATTTAAAAATAAAACTGAATTAATTTAATTTATTTTAGCTATTTATCAAGGCAACATTTTTCATTCTAATTTAATTAATAACTGATGTGCTAAAATAACAAACTACAATAAAATATAATAAATGAAAAATACAAACTATGTAGACTATATATTAAATATAAAAAGACAAAAAAACACAATATTATAATACTAAAAATATAATATAATTCTTGACAAAAAATTAAGGTAAAACATTATTTGATATGCATACATATAAAACATACATCTTTTTTACTTGAATAGCAAATGGATTAAAAAAAACAATTGCCAAATGTTTTTGTGAATGCATTGAAGTTGTATTTAAAATGCATTTATTAATAATTTTTGAACATCAATTTAACAATAAATGAATCGTGTATTTCCTACATGATTAAATTAAATATACAAAAAATATATATATATTAATATATATACGGGAGTGGGAGGGAATGGGAGTCATTCTTCCGGGAGTGGAACGGGATTTTCCTCCAGTTTTTTCGTGGGATTGGGACGGGAAGAGATTAAAGTTTGTGATTCATTCTGGAAACAGGAGATGAGCCCCTGGTCTAATGCGCCACCTGGCTTGAGAAACCCGTTCTCAAAGACTTACTTTTAGTCATTATTTGGGTAGCACACATATTCTGAATGCCTTCGGCAGAATTCAAATGAGCCATTTTAATCTAGATTAATCTAGATTAATTCCAAAATTAATCTAGATTAATCTAGATTAAAAAATTAATCTATGCCCACCTCTAATATATATATAAATCAAAGAAGGAATTCTTGAAAATCAACAGCATTCACAACCGGTTTTACATCCGTAATGTGATGCATTTCTGAGTGAATAAATAAATAAATAATTAGACTTCAAAATAGTCTTGTTATGACTTTGATTGGAGCATTGGGGGGGGGGGGGGGGGGGGGGGGGGTGATTAAGTCATACATAGGTTTCATTGTAATAACGTGCAGTGATGAATAATTCACAATAAGACCAGAAGCATGGTTTAAGTAAACAGTCTATAGTAAACAGCCAGAAGGTCCATCTTGATTTAATGATGGAGGAGTTTCTCAGATGCAGATCTCGTCACACCTCCTCTGGTCTTATGGAAACCTGAGGTGTTCGTGATCCGGATGAGCGCTCAAGCATCTCTGAAGCATCTACACCGATACCAGCCAGCTAAGGGCATTGTTTGAGAAGAGATTCATCTGGAAGAATCCCTCTGTAAATATGTCCTCATTTCATCACATGAGGTATTGCTTAACACATTTACCAATAACAAAACCCCACGCCTTTCCTTGGTTTAATATTACATGAAACCAGAAGGAAGTGGCATGTTTTGAGAATGTACCTGGAGCTAAATATCCTTAAATCCTGTGATAAAGTTAGATTCATCAAACAGCAGAACAGAATTCAAACTAGCGAGCATAACTTTTATTAAACGTGGCACTGAAATAACACACACTCCAGCAGGATGCTGTGTGAGGAGCGTAACAGAGCACACACCCGGAAAGAGAACGAAACACAGCATGCAAAACACACCCATGTTTATCCACAGCTTGCTTTGCGTATGTGACGTAATGCCACAGGAGGTGACATTTTTAGCCATGAAAAGCAGGTTTGAGAACCACTGAGGAAACTCAACCGGATCAGAGATTTTCATTCCAGCTTTCTTAAGGAGACACAGCTTACGTTAACATGTTTCAGTCAATAGTTTTCAGATTCAACAAAACCCTCTTTAACCATTTGTAGCTGTTTAGACGAGTTGCAGGTAATGATGTAAAGACATACTAGAGACGATGATTATTTAATGACATTGTGACATCAGCGTAACCTGATAACTGTCTGTTTTGCCATATGGTCAATCCCTCTCATCAAAGAGTCTAAACAATGAACAATGTCAAATCTTTGAATGAATGAAAACGGTAGTACGACAGATAGAACAACAGAATTACAGACAGATAGAACGAAGGATGGATGATGGATAGAACAACAAATCATTAGATGGAATGGGTGATAGATCGAACAATAGATAGAATGACGAATGGATGGGTGACGTCATAGAAAAATAGACCAAACAAAACAACGATAGATAGAACGATAGATAGATAGACAGACAGATGTAATGATATGAATAGATGGATAGATGTAACAGATAGATGGATGGATGGATGGAACAAGATGGATGGAGGAATGGAACGAGATGGAACTAGATGGATGGATGGATTGAACGAGATGGATGGATGGATTGGATTGAACGAGATGGATGGATGGATGGATGAATGGAACGAGATGGATGGATGGAACAAGATGGATGGATTGGATGGATTGAACGAGATGGATGGATTGGATTGAACGAGATGGATGGATGGATGGATGAATGGAACGAGATGGATGGATGGAACAAGATGGATGGATGGATGGATGGAACAAGATGGATGGATTGATGGATGAATGGAACGAGATGGATGGATGGATGGAACAAGATGGATGGATTGATGGATGAATGGAACGAGATGGATGGATGGAACAAGATGGATGGATGGATGGATGGAACAAGATGGATGGATTGATGGATGAATGGAACGAGATGGATGGATGGATGGAACAAGATGGATGGATTGATGGATGAATGGAACGAGATGGATGGATGGATGGAACAAGATGGATGGATTGATGGATGAATGGAACGAGATGGATGGATGGACTGGATTGAACGAGATGGATGGATGGATGGAACAAGATGGATGGATTGATGGATGAATGGAACGAGATGGATGGATGGATTGGATTGAACGAGATGGATGGTGGATGGATTGATGGAACGAGATGGATGGTGGATGGATTGAAGGAACGAGATGGATGGTGGATGGATTGAAGGAACGAGATGGATGGTGGATGGATGGATGGAATGAGATAGATGGATGGATGGCCTCCAGCTGTTGAGATTTCTAGCTGACGTGTTTGAGCTTTGAATCTATTTCTAGCAGCAGCAGTCTGAAGTTATGAACAACACTACAGCATACTTCAGTCTGGCGCGACCAGAACAACACGCTCGGTGAGAATCTTATACTCACACCCAACAAACCCTCCAGCCGTCCACTGCACCATCCACTCCACCACAGCGCACACATCTGCTTTAGTCTGTGTTGATGAGTTAAGTGTTCACTGTATATAATAAACCAGTTCTCAACGCGTGTCAACATTCTGATGTCAAATATCTCTGGAATGCTATAATAAGAGTCTTCGGTTTAAACACACATTTGAATTGCAAACCAACTATTAGCTGTATGGGTTTGTTTGTTGGTGGTGTTCAAACTGAAAAAAACAGTCACCAAAACTTTATCAAGTACAACTCTTCCTTGTTCCGTGAACACTACCCAACAATCCTGATCTACAGCGCAAACACTCATACACGTCATCACTTACTCTCCGCTCTATGATGACGAGAACAAAGATTCCCATTCAGCAGACTAAACAACCGCCCACGTCTACAGAGCATCGCAGTAATGTGAATACGAGCGCAGGTCTAGGGAAACGGGTTTAAAGTCTCGCCCCGGGCCGCGTGCTATGGAAACCCTTTCACATGGGGGAAGGGTTCGAGAAAAAAGGGGAAGGAGAAAAAACAGGGATCCCTTTGAGATCACATTCACCTGCTGTTGTGCAACCTGAGAGCTTCTGCAAACATCTCACAGAACCGACAGATATACATACACCCTTATCTTTCCTCCTTTATATGCATGAAAACAGAGTGGAAGAGATGTTTTAGTGTCATTTAATAATTCAGTTAAAAAGACGTTCAGCATAAAGGTGGTTAGGACACACCATACGCTCTCCATGACAGTCTTTACATTTCCAATTCAACAAAACTGTCTTCAATAACCATTTGAGGCATCTTGAGTTACTATGGAGATTACATTTACATTTATGCATTTAGCAGATGCTTTTATCCAAAGCGACTTACAGTGTATTCAGGCTATACATTTATTATATCAGTACATGTGTTACCTGGGAATTGAACCCACAACCTATGCGCTGCTAACACAATGCTCTACCACTGAGCCACAGATTAAAGGGATTTTTCATTGAGATTGGCATAACCTAATAACTAAATACCTAATTCAATTAAAATAATATAAAATAATTATTTATAAAATAAATAAACAAGTGTTCAATTAAATTCAGCAACTTTATGCACATATTTTCTATCATTCAGCTATACTATAAGATATTTACTAATACTTGTATATATATATGCTTATATTCTCTCTCTCGTATATATATATATATAAATTGCTAATATATTTGACAATCTATTACAAAGAAACAGCAAGGATTAAAGTAGAAAGACTGAAATTGTATTTTCTTGCTAAATATATGGAATAATGTCTGTTTTATTTTTGTTAAATCATGTTTTATAGAGTATTATCTCTTCCTTGGGTCATTTCTAAAACATTTCCCACCAATGCTAATAATATATAATGATCTAAAATATTGTGCAAATCCTGAGAAAAAGTGTGCATTATTTAATTTGAGCAATTCTGCAACTAAACTCTATCATGCAGCTTGTTTTCTAGATATTGACATTAGTGTCAGGCATTTAGAAATTCATATAACTACACCACTTGATGAGAAATAAAAAAATAATACAAAAACTTAAAATGTCACTTTTTTTTCAACATTACATGATTGGCTTCATTAATGAAGCCCAGTCAGAACAAATGTGGCTAAATTGTTCATAAATCTAAGTCCTGTGTAAACAGTCACATGGTTTTATAAATACATTACACAAATTCAGTATTCATTCAATATGGCAAGTGTATAATAACAGTCTGGCTTTCTGGCTGAAAACCGTTTGCTCTTGAAAGTGCGTGAACATTAACCGGACCAGCATGAAACATACAGAGCGTTTTGAGTCATTCATCAAATCTGTCATGATTTGTTAAGTTCTTAATGTTTCAATTAAAGACATCTAAGTGTAAAAACATTGGTGTTTGAAAATCACTTGCACAGATTTGTCTGCAAATACCATTTAATATAGACATCATGGCTGAAATGCGTGTATTTTTTATGTTATGGTATATATAACATATACCTGTTGCCTGTTTCAGAACATCAAAATCAGGTCTTGATTTTGACCTCCTATAAGTGAAAACAGCCTTCAAAATGATCGAATTTTTGAATGAACCGATTATATGCTTCCAGTATCTACTTGCATTTGATCTGGTCACTCGTCTTGTCTTTTTTTGGTTGAAAATTGCATATTTTTGTTCGTTTTCTTTACAGTAAGTACATCCGTAAGTCTTTAAATGGTCTTAATCTTAATCAAATGAAGCCTTGTTCTGCTCCAGGTTTCTCCGTTAACGATCACTCATCAGTATAAACTCAGTTTTATATTTGTCTAAGAAAGCAGCAGAGCTGTAAACAAGCCAAGGGCTCGATCTGATTCAAGACTTTTCTGATGATGGGTGTCGTGACAGGACCATGCACTTTAAACAAATACGTTTTGCTAGATGCATTGGTGCATGCCTGAATCACACTGTGGTAAAGCGAGGGTGGTGAATATTAAGCTTTAGAAATCAAACATTGCAAATAAGAAATTTTAATATTCCACCAGACAGATTAAATGCGGTGTAAATGAAGAAAATGCTCCTGGTTCTCAGACGAAACAATCCTCTCCAAATACCTTCTGGGATGTTTATTTGAATACAGATGACGTGTTCAGGTTAAATGTGTTTCTGTTCAGGTTGCGCTAGTAAAATCTTCTCCCTCCAACACAACACAAGCAAATGGCTTTGAAGGATTTGAATCTCCTAACTTGAAAAGCAAATGGGTGAGAATTTGAATCCAGTGAATTGCAAAACTGATTTGCACAATGCATCTTGGGAAAGTAAGAGTCACTCTTCTTCTTAAAGCCATGCGACGTGTTACATGCTCTTCCGAAAGAGTGCCTTTAATCACAGTCAACTTTTAGATAACTATATTTTTAAATAAATGGAAATAGAGTGTATTACATCTATTCATTTTCACAGCAATTGATTTGTAATATTAATTGAAATATTTGTATATTTTATTGTACAGCTCAATGACATTATCTATGTTTCCATCCACATATTTTCAAATATAATAAGTCAAATATGGTAATTCCAAGACATGCATAAATCTTTTAAATGTGCATAAAATATAAATATGGAAGAAAAACTATGACAGAAGCACATTTAACGAATCCATTGCTGGATACAGAACAGGCTTCCTAGGTCGTGATATTTTATTATTATTTTATTACTGATATTTAGCAGCAGTTTTGCTGGAAGTGAAGATTTTGTTCTCTTGAACACATGGGATGAAAACAGTGCTTTATTCCTAAACGTCTTATTCAATGTCGCAGTTTCATTTACAAACACACTGAAAAGATATAAGTGCAGAAACATTTCACACAAACATTGCTGGTAAATTAACTGCAAAGAAACAGCAAGTAACTTTAAATTAAACATTACATGTTGAAGATGAAAGACCGAAAGTGTAATTTCTTGCAAAATAGTATACGCAATAATGTCTGTTTTATTTACAACAATCATGTTTTATAGAGTATTAGCTCTCTTTGGGTCATTTCTAAAACATTTCCCAACAATGCTAGCAACTTGTAATGATGCGAATTCTTGAGTGAATCCTGAGAAAACAACAGAAATTAAACTAAACTCTATCATTCAGCTTGTTTTCTATACACTGACATTAGCATCGGGCATTTACAAATCTATATCATTTGATCAGTTAATGAGCAATGAAAAAAAATATATAATAATTTCACGTTTTATATGTTACTTGCTATTTCTTTGCAATTGTTTTTTAATTTTACTAGCAATCTCTGAGTGATAATTGTTTATACACGTTTTTTTCCAGTGCAATTAAAAAAATGTAGTGTGGGACTTAATATTATCAATCACAAAACTGATTGAATGGTGAAGACTTCCCAATAACATGCATGGATGAGTTGTGTATAATATGTAGTATTTAAAATACATGTTCCTGTGGCTCAGTGGTAGAGCATTGCGTCAGCAGCGCAAAAGGTTGTGGGTTCGATTCCCAGGGATCACACATACTAATGAATATGTATAACCTGAATGCAACTGGATAAAAGCGTCTGCTAAATGCATAAATGTAAATAAACACATGTCTGTCTTCTCCTAAAGCACATTGTTTAGTAACACTCCACAGAGGTGAACTTTCCCCCCGTCGTGTTACACTCAACTACATGTGCTTGACCTCTCGTGCTGCTAGAGCACTATGGGTAATATATCCTCCATTAGAGAACGACTACAGGAGAGCAGAAAGAGGAGATGTGTGGGGGTCTTCCGGGATCATGCATTAGACATTCACTTGATGTTGAACTCACAACTAAACTACATCTGGGGCGGTTTCAGTCATGCACATTAACTCCAGGGAACTCATGAATCACAGCTGATGATGTCATTAACACAGCACTGGTCTGGATCTGAGAGACACTACTGCCGCGAAATAAAGGGGAGGGGTCTTGTTTGTATCATCTCCCTTTTTACAATACAACCCTCGTTTAAAGAAATATATAAATGCACAAAACATATTGATCTGAGTTTATCATCTTATAGATTCACTTAAAGCTTCAGCAAGGAAAATCAGGCCGTTACATCGAAACAATCGATTAATCAAGATGAACACACAGCCTAATTAAGTTTAGCAATTATTATACTAAATTATTTAAAATCACAGAACAAATCAAGTATTTTATGCAAACTCTTTTTAAAGTATAATGGTGCAGGGTTATTATTGTTGACTAAAAACTTTAACAATTGTTAGTTGAAATAGTATAATTTCAAACTAAAAACTGACTGTAAGGTGCCTTACCCCTCTGACGTTTGGGAAGCTCGGATTGAAACAGTTGATTCATTCAGGAACAAAACACCATCATGTGCTGTAGATGTGTTTGGGTCAATTTTTGTTGGACAAAGAGCAAAAATAGGCAATATGGTGTCTAAAACGTAAATATATTAATATTAACTTCTTGTTTATTGAACTGTTGTATAGGCTAAAATGCAGGAGGGGGGGGGGGGGATCACTCATTATGTGATATTGATTAACTATATGAAATGATATATGTAAATGTTCTGCACCCATATCTTGAATTCTGGCAGCGATCTAAATGCATTGTATTAGACTGAATTATGCCGTGAAAGAACACACTCCAAATAAGCACAGTCAGTCTAGTTATAATCTGTATGATAAATTAATCTCTTTACTTTTATCGTATGTACATCAGCACTTTTGTTTGGTTATGATGGGTAATGATGGGTATTCACAAGTTTCAGTCTAAATTAAATTCAGCGATGTCTAATCTGAACGCCTCTGATTGGCCACTGCATTCCTAAGCTCAACAGAATCGTGTGTGATTGGTTATGATGAGCAAAACACGTAAACATAAAATACAATGTAACAAGCTATTTTTAGTCTAAATTTAATACAACAATCGAATCCCCCCCCCCCCCCCTCCCCAGCCCCCTCTCAATTCGAACACTGGTTTAAACCGTAGCTCATGCTGGCGACACCAAAGTCATGGGTTTAATTCCCAGAAAATGCATGAACTGATTACATCTATACCTTGAATCCAAAGTAAGTGGCTTTGTGTAAAAGCATCTGCCAAATGCATTCATGTAAATGTAAATGATTTGTTAAATGACCAGGTGTGTTTATCTGCTACGCCTCCAAAACTAACCCGGCAGATTGAAATTGCAATTCAAGGAGAAAGCAGTAGAAACCGCACCCACTCCATTTCACAATGTTTGCAGTCCTTCTGGACACAGAAGAAACCAGTTCTGTGAGTAACACGGCTCTACGGTTACATTTAACCCACATACAGCAGAACAATATGCATTTCAGAAAAAGAACAACAGCAATCAAGTCCAAACACGTCCAGACATTCATTCATCATAGAAGAAACCCACCGGTGCTGCTTTATTCACTCATTCAGACTGACTTACAGTCGTACCTTTACACATAACTGACTCGGATAGAAAAACAACTGTTTTTCAATGGACCAACGTATACATTAAAACTGAAACTTCCTCTAAATCCACCCATCTGACTTTTACAAACCTTTGCAATGATCTTTCGTTTTACAAAGAAATGGCAGGTAACACATAAACATGACATTTTGAAGTATAGTGAAAATTTTATTTCAAGCATTATGAGGTTTTAGAAATAACATTAATTGAGCTATTTTAAGATGTATAACACCTGGTTCTCTTGACTATACAGAAAAAGTGACTTACAATAAGACATGAAACGAACACCTCAGAAGAGCTCTGATGTGATATTGCTCCCATAGACTCAAAAAACTCAGCAATAATTCACTTTACATTCTTTATGTTTGGGTCCATAAGTGCCCAACACGTGTACAGACAGACAACCTGTTTTGAGGGGTTATTTTAGGTTTAGGTTTAAATGTGCAATTTCAGGTCAAATCTAATAGCTGTTGTCTCAGAAACCTCAAACAAAAGTAATGTTTTCATAGGGGACATATAAAGTTTGCTTGACAAGTGATTTTGTGCATGATCATGATGGAACAAGCACAGTAAATACAGTGCACAAGTCAAGCAAAAACTGAAATTTAGTTTTGAATCAGTTCTCATATGCATAAGAACAATATGATATTAAAAGACACAACCACATGTGAGTTCCAAAAACTAAAATACAGTTTGTTTAAAAGCTTCATAAGCTGATCTCAAGAACCTATAATGAAGCAACAAGTACTTGTTTCACCTCCAAAGAACCACGGAGCGAGATGTTTCTTAATAATAATAATAATAATAAAGGTTTTATACTAAATCTAAGAACTTTTCTGAGAGCTTAAACGCGTGTTCTAAAGATAAACCCGGGATAAAGCTTAATAAACACACAGTTAAGGAGGATTGTGAGAGTTTCTCCATCAAAACACACACAGGTGGAGGAACTCAGGCGAGACACACCTTCAACAACACCTTTAACAAGAACACAAACCCCGTAAAAGCGTCTTTTAAAAGCCTAACATGACTTACCGATCTGAAGTCGACGTGTGTGACTCCTCTGAAGCGGGTTTGTGTGTTTTATTGTTCCATGTCCGCTCCGTGTCAGAGTCGAAGAGCTGTTCTCTCTCTGTGCTCTCAATCAGACTGGAAAAACTGGTCCGACGAGGAGAAGCTTTACTCTTACAAACCCATTATACACACACTGGGATGAAGGCTGTGTTTGAACGGACACACTTCAAGACTGCAGCTCGTTCCTCGGATCACGTGCCCGCGCAGGTAAGAAAGGTGTGACTCATTTTACAGTCAAATCATGAGGGAACATTTCTGCTTTTGCTGTTGTTCGGTTGTTGTCCTGGTATCGATATGGAGAGGTGTCACGTAAATAATGCAATACTTACTGTGCATGCAAGTCATTTTGATGCTTAATAGATGCCAAAATATATAATAGTTATTTTAGTAATATTATTTGCAATATTTTTATATTCTCAACTGGGTGAGTGTAAAAGAAACAACTGGGTAAATGGGTAATCTCAGTAAAATGAATGTAAAATTAAAATTAGATAGTTTTGATCTAAACGCACTTTCAGGAGTGTAATTTTGAGTAGCGGTGAAGTATCGCCCTCTACTGAGAGAAAACGTAACCGTTAATTGTTTTAGTCCTGCGAACGGGAGGGTTATAAATAATTATTATTTTGTTTGCGCACATTACTGTGTATATTCCAGGTCAATCGCTATTAAAGTTTCTAGATGTAATTATTCAGGTATAAATTATTGTTTAGACCCCAGATGAAGCGCGACAAATTATCACGTGATGCCTGTTACTTTTCTCAACGCTGCTGTGGCTGATGAGATTACAGGATGTTTTAGTTTTTTTTTTAGATTTCTTTCGGGGTTTTTATCTGTATGTGAGATACTAATATTTTTAGTTAACAGATATATACGATTATACATTTTTGTGTACAAATGTTCGCAAAAATTTGTATAAACAACCCAAGATATGAATCGCGCGCCCGCCGCCCACTAGAGGCCTCATTTTACCTCACGCACCTCATCTGAATGTTTATATGCTGATTTTTTGTCTTTACCGTATTTTAGCGTTTAATATATATGTATATGTGTGTGTGTGTGTGTGTGTGTGTGTGTGTGTGTGTGTGTGTGTGTGTGTGTGTGTGTGTGTGTGTGTGTGTGTGTGATTCAATTAGAAACAATCAAAATGAGATGATTGTCCAACAGCATTTCGATAGAAGTATGTTTGTTTCAGTATCTCATCTTAAGAGCTTTGCGTAACATTAAACCGGTTTTTCAGCATATTAAGGCATAAATACTGCACAGTAATTCGGTAAAGCTTTAGACTGGTGTTTTATAATCATCCTGGAGGGGGCAGGAGTCATTACAAGATTATTAAACAAATTATTTCCAAGAGAAAAGTGAAGTGAACAGGTTGAGAAGGACATGCAGTATCGTTAACAAAAGGCGAAGTATTTTCCCTTCTGCTCGTTTCTAATGTGTAACAACAAAAGCATGTTTTCTTATCATGGCAATGTACTAAACATGTTGATATTATATAGTTGTATACAACTACATATGTAATGAATTTCATGATACTGACAACAAAGTATATATATATATATATATATATATTCCCATCAATATGGTACCGAATAATAATCTAAAACTAATCAAAAAGTAGTTTAACTACATTACCTAATATGTGTATTCTAGATTAACTAGATTTTTCATCATGTGATTTGTCATCAATAACACACTACAGATATACGCATACATAAATAACAGAAATTAAAATCATTACATAATAAATAAGACATATTTATGTTGTTGTTTTTTATTTTTGTGTTAATACAATAAATATACAAAACTCAAACTACTCAACATGCGACTAAGAGAGCGAGACGGGAGTGTATTTGTACAGTACAATGAAATTCAGGACAACAGGCCACCGTTCCTTTAGTTATACAAAACATACAAATATCCCTCGCGTCTCTTAAATAATGTCAATGTAGTAATAGCAGTACAACCCAGTGATGCTTTTTCTTCAATTCATTCCTCGCGTATCAGTGTTTCAACTAAATCAACTAACATCACGAATGAAAAAAAGACAGCTTAAAGCCACGATCCATTGCACCAGACACAAGAGGTCACGTCCGTTTGTCTGTTGTCTCGCGCTCCCAATAGATTCTTGTGGGGTTTTTCGGTTTTCAATGAAAGCGATTCGAAACGATCACAAGTAGAGGAACATTCAGGTGCCATTTGTTGAAATGTATTTATAAAAGGAAGAACGACTTGCAGTAACTCTCTCACTCACACACACACACACACACTCACTCACTCACTCACTCACTCACTCACTCACACACACACACACACTCTCTCTCTCACACACACACACACACACACACACACACACACACACTCACTCACTCACAGTGTCAAGAGAACCATAAACGACTGAAAAAAGATTCAGAACACAAATATGACACACTCAATGACATTTTAAAGAGAATAAAGAACATATTGAAATATTTCACCCAAAAATTGACAATTTTGGGTGAACTATCTCTTTAAAGTTATACGTTAAAAAGACTTCAAACAAACTCAATTCTGAAAATAGGTGATGAACACAGTTTATTCTCATACACACACACACACACACACACACACACACACACACACACACACACACACACACACACACACAGAGAGTGTTGCTGAAAGGTTAAGATCAATTTGCATCTTGATGCATATCCCATAATTGCAAAACTTATCTGTCTCTTGGCGACAGTAACGAAGGCTACAAGGTTCTCTGCTCCAGTCGATAAAAAGAGGAAAACAAACATCACTTAAAAAGCTCTACACTTCAAACGACGACGGACAATGTGATTCAGGATCCAACATCAGGACGGCCCAGCACGGCAGGACAAATGCCACGTGATGTTAGCGATGTTCGGGGGCGATGCACAGATTTTAATTGTGATTTTAAAAGTGTTCTCCAGTTTATCCAATAGAAAGCTTCCCATGCATGTGCAGGAACTTATACTGAGTGGTTCACGCTTTTAAGCATTAGTTTCCATTCCAAAACAACTCTATTAGAAGAAAAAAAAACAGACACTCAAAATCATTAATGTTTAAAATCAGTCAATACTTTGTCATCATACAGGTCTAGTATATATATATTTACAGGTAAAGAGACCCTCTGGGTTGCGTGTGGAGCGTTTACGGTCACATCTGATGGATGTCTGTGTACTGATGGCTCATTTGCAGGATGAAGCGTTTACAATGATCGTTGTATAGGTCATATTACAAAATGTCACGTTATAGTTCGAAATCCAATGAAATGGCAAATTTTGTTACATAAAAGGTTGTATCATACCCTAAAATTGAATAAAAATCCAAATGTTGTTTTCGCAAAAGGTCGTAGTTTACACCAAAATCCAAAGATGAGCCAATTTTTTTTGCAAAATGTCATGTTATACGCCAAAGTCTACAGAAAAGCAAACATTTTGTAATGCAAAGGATTATTTCACATACATGGCATTTGCATTATGACCTTTTCGTGACAATTAAGCAGAATGTAACGCACAAAACTGATTTTTTAATGGTTAATAACAGCCATTTAAATGTGCTCAATGGTCACAAAAATGAGATGAAGTATCGTAAATGCTGATTTTCTTTCGATTTTGAGGTTAATTGTGACTTTGATGTGTGATTTTGACGAGTGTTTAAGCAGAGATGCTCGGTAAGACAGGCCTGTGAGGGCATAACCACTTTTTTCCATGGATCCCATTAAAGGACAGTGGATGACATCACTTCCTGATGTTTAACAGGGACAAACTGACACTTAAACTGACATTATATGTGATGTGAACATATAAAGTG
>QVTF01018914.1:35000-99973 GCA_003573665.1 Oxygymnocypris stewartii
TATGGGATTGCTCAAGAGTTACTCACACATCCACAGATAGTACATGATCTTGACGGTTTTCTGGTACTCCACAGGGATGTCCACTGATATGTCATGATAGAAACATGGACCCGTTGGAAACTTCTCTGGAAGGGGCGGCCAGTTGTTTTTCCTCCCTTAGAAACAGAGAAATCAATTGAAAGTGGAAAGAAAGAGGTGGGTGATGCAATAGGAGCATGATGACAAAAGGTGGTAAACTGGGTACAGAAGTAAGAAACAGAACAGTAATTGTTCCTGGAGCACAGACAGTAAATCACACTAAATCTGAAGTTGACTGTGAGATGACGGTCGTGATACGGTCTCAACCACAGAACGAATGTCTACAGATCCGCTGATGCATGTTGCACACAAAAACAGCTACAACTGCCTGAAATTTCTATGCATCATCGTAATCAATAGTCTATTTCAGTTCTCATTCACAATTTCTGAATATTTGGATATCATTTTACATATTAATCAAAAAAAGTGTAGGCTAAAGCCTTTTCTTATTTTACCTACACTTTTTTATATAAGAAGCATCACTTCCACTACTAGATTTAATCGATACAAAAGAATTGAAAGCCTTTCAACCAAAACTGAACACCTTTTGATTAATTAACATATTCTTCAATTCTTAATTTTGAGTTATAAATTTGCTTATCACTGTATTTTTTTAATTCCTTTTTTATTTGCAAAAATACCCATTTCTTATTCCAAAAATTCCAAAGATTTCAAAAATATCAATAAAATCTTCTCATTACATTTTTTCAAGTTATACATGCATCAGCTTTAATGCACTTATCAAAAAACAAAAGCAGTCAAATGTTAAAAGTTTCAGTGACAAAAGAGTATACATTTTTTTTATTTAACTTACAATCTGCAAAGTAGTGGAAAAAGTGGAAATCAGTATTAGGCATAAAATAATGCCATGCACGTGAAAATGGGCAGAGAATTGAAATCGATGTAATCTGGCTCAGATTTAGACAAGAGCCATGACCTTGTGTTCTTCTGCTGATTAAGAGAGAATACAAGACTTTGTGATCTTACAAATGGTCATCAAAAGCAAAATGCATCCTATTTTGAGCAAAACAGGCACTATTTTGGAACCAGCACCTTAAAATGAATAAGAAACACATTGGATTTCGTTGACCAAATATGATGCATGGTGATGTAATCTGTGCACTTTATGAGTTTTCTACAGACTAACCTGTTCCATTTGTTGTGTAAAAGTACCTAACAGTGGTAGATGACTTGACGTGTCTGTGTGGGCGGTTTCTGAATAAGCGATGCAGCATAGACAGGCTTGATTTGATGCAAGGCTAATAACTCACCTCCTGATGCGCTGAGAGACTGCATCTCTCTCTCCCTGCGGTCCAGCTCAGCGGCCTTCCTCTCCAGCTCCTCCTGTCTCCTCAATAACTCCTCCTGGGCTCGCACCTGATCCTACACGCAGACACAAGGCAGTTATGAACAGTATTTCTGCTTACAGGCACAGCAGAACATAACTTTAGGAGAGGCAACATCCAAACACACCAAAGGCATTTTCTGGAGACAGCTGTCAAAACCAATCACAAACATCTGAGGGCCGATCAGTGTCTGACTGACAATGCAATCTTGTTTATTCATTCATATCTTATCTGGCATGTCGTTAGACACTGTAAATTTGAATATGACTACCTACATGACAACGGATTTTGGCTTATGTATGAGTATGTAAAGCTATACTACCATTCAAGACATCGCTTCTGCTCACCAAGGTGGCATTTATTTGATCAAAAACACAGTAAATCTGAGGACCTTTCAAAAAAATGAAAGTTTTGATCCGTCACTCACCTTTAAAGACTACTTTATAGAGTAGGATACAATATCGCAGGTAAGGAACTAAACCACTGGTGAGATCAACTTGACTTTTAGCTGGTCATAAACATGAAGACTACAGTGATGGAGAACTTTCCAAGCTTTTACTTCCATAAACTGAACTGCTTATAATGTAAATACTATGTGGGATGTGAGAGTTTTGTTTGCACTCCATAAACACACACACGGTAGAGTTTGAAAATGAATTTAAGCACTTTTGCATGAATGATATGAATGAATACTGCTGAAAAGACACACTGGACCTCATAGCGGCGACACATGCTGCACTCATTACAGCAGCGTCCCAGTTATGACAGATTATAATTTTATCGAAGTCAATCTGTTGACGGATTCTGCCCTTGTTTCTGGGTCATTTTAAGGGCTCAGAAATCTCCAGCTTTCCCTGAAGGCAGCATCATGTGACAAGCACGGCTTAATAAAGTCAGCAGGCAACAAGTCCTTTAACAAGCCTTCTGTTGTCACCCGGAGGCTCAACTCCTCTCTGCTGCAACTACAAACTAAATACTACAGCGACAGACCCTGAGCTTCAGATTCGGCCTCCTCCTGAAGATCTGGATCACCTTGTTGTGTCCTAACTCAAAGCATCTGACGTCACGCGTGGAGCCCGAGCGAGCGAGCCATCTGACGCACACCCAAAGTGTGCCTGTGTGTCCATATGTGTGGAGCGAGGCGTCCCTGTCCCTCAGGCGTGCTGAATTATACAGTATAACCCACTCGTGAGCAGACCGGCCCGAAGCTCTTGCCTGCTGGAAGCCTCTGTTGTCCTAATGAGGATATTTCTGTGAAATCAAGGAGGATTTTCCATGCCGAACACTCTATGACATCAACGTTTGCATCAGGGATTGTGCTTCACACGGACCCAAACGAGGGTTTGAGGTTCAGAAAGTCCTTCTGAAGGAACTTTATCCAGTCGACAACACATCAAATAATTCAGACTCATCCCTCAGTGTGTATAAATGAACAGAAAACACATTTAGAGTGCCCAGTAATCTTCTTTAATATAACCACCATCACCGAATATAGAGCTGCATGATTAATGGGAATAAAACTGAAACTGTGATATGGCGTAGTGAGATAATTAAAGGCAGCAGTTTAATAGAAATCTACGTGCTGCGTGTTTCTGAGTGAAACATGGCACTGTGTTCACTCACACATGAGCTGTTCATCAACGTGGAATGAAAACTGGCTGTTGTCAACAAAAGAGACGCTTTAAGGGCTCACTGCAGATGTAACAAAATACAAGTTTGTTGGTTTAATATTTATAAATACTCAAAATATTAGTATTGTAATTTTACAGATTGTTCTATAAAATACATTTTTTACATTAATATTTTTCTTGAATAAACAACTTTTTATTTTACATATATTATTATATTTATATTATTTACTGTTATTTGTATTATCACTAATAATAATAATAATACAATTACAGCTGTTTTGATACATAATCACAAAATTATTGACCAAATCAATGCAGCCATAATAACAAGCAGAAAAAAAAACTTTTTTTAATACATAAAAAAAAAAAAAACATTCCCTTAATCATGCAGCCCATGCCAAACCATTATAATATTAGAAAGGAAAATGATCCGTCTATAAAGCACTGCTCATCCCCTGAGAGCATTAGTGCCATGTCAAAAGAACAACTTAGACAACTTTTAAAAGAGCTACTTTTTGGCTGCTATTCTTCCATTTTAAGTGAACTATATCAAGAATAAAGTGAGGCGCATGTACCTGTGTCTGCTGAGGTTGAGTGTAAGCTGGCGGTTCTTCGGTGGGTTTCATGATGGCCGGCTGTGTGTTGGCTGTGGGCGGTACTGATTTAGGGGCGGAGCCTGGCGGGACCTATAATGCCACAAAATAAAATGTGAGACACTGTAGTCCAAAACACCACATGCTTTCATCTTATGTGCAACATAATACCAACATAACATATTTTCCTTTCATTCATAAATCCAGACTGACTGTGTGAATGTGTCAGTGTTTTGAATGTAGTGGATCATTTAGAAATGAAGCAATTCATGTGCCCAATTAAGGCAAGGTAAAAATGTCATATAAAAGCGTTGAGTCGGCTGACTGGCAATCTGATGTGTTTGTGCTGGAAGTGTGGGCTCTTCTGGGCAGCGAGCCCTACACTGGTACAGCTTCACTAGTTGTACCACACTGTGAATGATGTTATTTGTTGGTGTTGTATGTATGCTGTTTGTATCCTTGCCTGCATTTCTCTCGTTCATAAAACACATACTACACAAACTAAGTCTGAATGTTTATAGCGCACCTTATACACACATATGGGTGACCTACAACATATGGCAAAATGTGCAGAATAAAACAGAGCACACGGCATGATATACTGTATCCCACAATGCAATGTACTCGAATTGACCTTCCATTACCAGCGTGATGACAGAAATTATCATCAGCCGCAAGCTCATTGTTCGATTGCATGCAAAAAATGCAAGATATTTTCATTTAAAAAACTGGATTGAATCAGCTGTGTTTATTTCTGAGATTTATATGAACATTATAATATCATATAAATATATTTCTGAGATATATAATACAATTATAATGTTTAAAATCTTTGTTGCATAATGCACTATTCTCAAATTGTCGGTAGTGTTATTACAGTTAACTAAATCTAAAGCCATAAAACATTTGTTACTTGAAATTCAATTAAATAAAACGAATTTCCAAAAATGATCAACTTACTTAAAATATTACTAAAAACTGTAATAGTATCTCAATCGTACCAAAATAACACGGGTATGTAAAAAGCATTTCTAAACACAGACGGTCAGCCTCCCGCTCGCTCTTTTCTCAGAGAGTGTTGGCGGATGGTATTTGAGCCGTTCTAATTATTATTGTCCTGAGGAAACCTGTACACTTGTTCATTTCATACATTCACAGCATGTCATATAAGAGTGAGTTTGTCTCTGTCCTGGGCGTCTCACCGGCTTTGTGTCGGTGAAAGGGTTATACTCCTCCAGGCCAGGTGGGGCCGTCCGCGTTACTTGTGTCACTGATGGATCCTGCACAAAACACAGAGGGAGGAAACTGCCTGTAAGTATTCGGGATATTTCACCTAGATATCTTTGTTAATTAAAACTGATGAAAACATTTGTTGAAGACCTTTTTTCATGAGCAACATGAGACGAAGACAACACATCAGCATCATTAAACACTTTAAACATTACTAAACACATGAAACTGTGACTATCAACATGCAATATTATTTACAAAAAAACAAGACTAAAACGTACTTTAAAACATTAACTATTTTCAAAAATCTTAAAAAGTTAAAAAGATATATAAAAATGTGTAATAACCGCATAGATTTTAGAAAGAGAAAGTGTTTTAAGAACCTCAAAATTCTAAACGTTTTCCTTTTTTTTTTCAATACTTTGAGACATAAGTTGAAATAAAGAAATAAATAATTAGACAAAGGGTATGTATGGAGTAGACCATATAGCACTTTTCTTTGGTGTAGTTCATGTGAAATTTTACATTTCAGAAGTTAATGTTCAGATACAGCAGGTTTAATTTGAAAAAATATTACGTTTTGAACAAAACAAAAATGAAATACTGAGACTAACACTGTTTTTGACAAAATCACTTTGACAACAGACAGACTGATAAAAAACCCCTGAGTAAATTCAGCCAATCAGAGCAGAGATAACTAGATCAAGAAAGCGATTCCCGGTTTTGCACGTGAAATGTATCAGACGAAACGTTCACAGGTTTGCTGTCAGAAGAGACGGATCTACTTCTTATGCATCTTCTTACATATTGATGCAATTGCTCAGAGCTCCTGTAAACCAAAACAAATTATTTGTATTTGTGTGTGTGTGTGTGTGTGTGTGTGTGTGTGTGTGTGTGTGTGTGTGTGTGTGTGTGTGTGTGAGATTGCACTTAGTAAATAAAGCTTCTTGTGATGTTTGGTTTGGCTTTATAGAACTGAACAGTGTATACAGCAGATATATACAATTATTTTATATCCATAACTGTTCAGTTTGTGTTGCATGTGTTGCACGACATCGTTTTTTTCACACACATGCTGAAACTAAACAGCACAAACAAGGTATTTAGAAATCATTATGACACGACATTTGCAACATGGTTTGACAACAAACAGCTGAACTGCTGCTGTAAAACAACCATAAACTAAGATCTAAACGGCACTAAACAAACTCAAACGTTCCCCTCACGTGCTGCTGATAAAGGCACGGTTATCAGGATTCAGGACTAATGTCACACAGATGTCGGAGAACTTCAAGAGAGTCAAACTAATCCTGACGCCCAGTGCTGAGTCGGCATCAGATTAAAGCACAGAACAACAGAGAGAATGCAAACACACATTATGTCACGCTTCACTGAGGAAATATTACACATTCTGTCCTCCGTTTCCACAGCCCACAACCTCAGGAATATCAGACGGAAGCTGTAATTATCTCCTGCCTGATTCCAGTAATTTACACGGAGCAAAATCTATAAATGGATGAGGGGAAGAGATCAACCCTGGCTTCAGAGCAAAGATTACAACTACAGATCGACCGATATATCGGTTTACCGATATTTAAGCCTTTTACCATAATCGGATATGAAAAAAAAAATATATATATATATTTTGTTTTTATTATTAGTCACATACACAAATATACAGAGTATAACTAGCAGTGAAATGTGTTCTCTGTATTTGACCCATCCAAGTGCACACACTTGGAGCAGAGGACAAACACACACACACACACCTGGAGCAGTGGACACACACATACACACACCTGGAGCAGTGGACACACACACACACACACACACACACACACACACCTGGAGCAGTGGACACACACACACACCTGGAGCAGTGGAGACACACACACACACACACACACACACCTGGAGCAGTGGACACACACACACACACACACACCTGGAGCAGTGGACACACACACACACACACACACACACACACACACCTGGAGCAGTGGAGACACACACACACACACACACACACACACACACAAAACCGTCCCTTGTTTCCATAGCAGCCCCAGTATGCAGAGCTCAGGTCCTGAGGCAGATCCGGTTCGTACGGCTGGCGGACTGTCAGGACTAAGACCATGAATATTTCAGTCTGTATAACAATAAATGTTTCATGGGATAATCGCACAAACACACACACACACACACACATATGACTAGCAAGAAGACACGGTCTTTGTCTTCAGTATTGTTATACACACAGTGAGACAGTGATGTCACACTTCGTGATCACCTGACATGGAAATATCTGCAAAGATGTGCACAAATACATCAAAATGTATTTAAAATAAAAATACAAAATACTGTGTGGAAAAACTTATTTAAATACAAAATACTGTATTTTGAAAATACACAAAATACATGCTTTATCGCTCTGACGTGTCAATAACTCTTATAACGTCTATAAGCTCCACAAATATATTTGCATACCACGACAATATATAAATGATATAGAAAAAGTTCAATCGATTTACACTTTATATTATCGCCTACATTTATATTGTCATATCTCTATAGCAAGCAGTAATGCTTAAAGTTTAATGAACACATTTGACTAGCTCGTTGATAAAACCAAAATCTGACCAAAAAAAACAACAACTATCAAGACTGAGTAGTGCTAATGCTATGTTCCCTTTGATATTGCTCTTTTTTCCTTCATGCTTTCGCTAACTAAATGCAAATCTGAATGGTGTTACATTTTAACCTTAATCAACAAGTATAAATGACCATGACATCCTTACATTATCTTATGCTGTCTTCACAGGCTATCCTATTATTTACATTGTTTTGTATATATGACTTTTCTAGTTGGAAATTGGACATGAATGCTGTTGTCCTTTTTTCTACTTTATACTATAATTTTGATACCCAAGTTTCTGAGTTCTGAGTGCAGGCCATAAACTTTAAACATGGTGGAGGGGAAAACAGTTGCTGATTAGACATGTATTATTTTTTCACACAAAAGCAAGATCACCTTGTTTTAATGTCAAAGTCATGCAGTGCACTACTACGGTGCAATAACCATTTTGTATGTTTTAAACACAGCAAAATAGCATGAATATGACTGAAAATCCAGAATCGTCAACAAGCTAACAATAAAGATAGCACTGTGGATGTTTATATAGTTGTCAATGAATGGGATGCAACATTTTATTCAAAATTAAAGGAGTCATATGATGCGATTTCAAGTTTTCCTTTTTTCTTTGGAGTGTTACAACAAGCTGTTCGTGCATTGATAATATCTAGAGGTCTGCTACCCGACCCGTACTTTCGGGTTTCGGGTCGGGTTTCGGGTTAATGTTTAATGGATAGCTTCGGGCTCGGGTCGGGTTCGGGTTTGTAGCTAAACCAAAACTATATGCAGAGGCTTCGCTGCTTTCATAGACGCACGCACACACATATCAGAGATCGCGCACAAACAGCACGGAAACTTTTATTAGTAAAATAGCTTCGACAGGCTACTGACTCGCAAGACACAACATTATATTTATCTGCAATGAGGCGGCAAAATCGAGAGACATGCGCAGAAGCAGGTTCACATGCACGCGCAATTTCCTCGGTCTCTCGGTCTCTCTCTCTCTCGCTCGCTCGGTCTCTCTCTCGCTCGCTCTCTCTCTCTCTCTCTCTCGCTCGGTCTCTCTCTCTCTCTCTCGCTCGGTCTCTCTCTCTCTCTCGCTCGCTCGGTCTCTCTCTCTCGCTCGGTCTCTCTCTCTCTCTCTCTCGCTCGGTCGGTCTCTCTCTCTCTCTCTCTCTCTCTCGTCGGTTCTCTCTCTCTCTCTCTCTCGGTCTCTCTCTCTCTCTCTCTCTCGCTCGCTCGGTCTCTCTCTCTCTCTCGCTCGCTCGGTCTCTCTCTCTCTCTCGTGTCTCTCTCTCTCTCTCTCGCTCGGTCTCTCTCTCTCTCTCTCGCTCGCTCGGTCTCTCTCTCGCTCGCTCGGTCGGTCTATCTCTCTCTCTCAAATAAATGATTAATTCATTCAAATAAATACAATCTTATTTAAGATGTCTTATGTCTGATTTAAAGTAGACAGAATGCTAACGAGCCTTAACTGACAAAAAATGACCATAATTTGCACGGTCATCATCTTCTTGTCCATACAAAATTCATAAACTCGGCAGAATGTATGTGACCGCTGCACCTGATGTTCACAAACTTTCATAACTGGTAAATGTTTGTGAAATGGCAGAGCCTTGATTAATCCATTTATTTGCATGCAATCGTGAAATGCAGCCTTTTTCCTTTTTTTTTTAGTAGGCTATTCGTTGTGGGGGGGGGGGGATGATTTCGGGTCGGGTTCGGGCTCTAAATTTAACTGTGCCGCTCGGGTCGGGTCGGGTCAGACGATCTCGGGTACGGGCCGGGTTCGGGCTTCAGTTTTGAGCCCGTGCAGACCTCTAATAATATCCCTGACGTTGCAAAGACTAAAGTCTCAAAATCAAAGAGATATTCTTTGTAAATGTTAAGACTCGGCGACAACGCCCCCTTAAACCAGCTCATTCAAACACTACTTTGTTTGGGCTTCCAAAAGATGACTCCACTAGAAATCAGTGGTTAAGTTGTATTTACAACACTGCTACAGAACAGTTCAGCCCAAATATTAGAGTGTGTGCAGTAGGGGTGTGCGATACATATCGTCTGCGATAATATCATTATTTTAACGATGTGCAATTTGACAATATCGAGTATTTTGCAAAAACCCAACTAACTCCTACATTGTGCATGTCGCATACATTAGCCTGCGTGGTGATGAAGGGGTTAAACAGTGCACGCACGTATTTAGAGCGTGATCTTTCACTGCATGGTTCAGTCGATTAAAATGCATTTAAGAGTGATCGCAAAAGCCAAGATATGGGGGCAGAAAATGTATATATTTACGTTTCATATGATTAAAATCACAGGAAGGGTGCCATTTTTTCTTCAAAAATAAGCATGGTTACAAATATGATATTGATTTTATACAACAGTTCAATAAACAATAAGTTAATATTAAAAGACTTAAGTTTTATACACCATATTGCCCGTTTTTGCTGCATTTCGCCAACAAAAAATAATTCCAAACCACTACAGCGATGTTTTGAGTCTCAGTGATTCGTTCATGAATGAATCAATGAATCGTTTAAATGATTCGGTTCAGTCGCAATGACTCACTTGTTAACCGTGACGTGCTGCCACCTGCTGGCGGTTTAATTTCACATTTAAAGTATATTTTCATTTGTAAAATAATTTTAAATATTAGTATTCAATGTTTTATGTTTAAAACGTCAAATGATGCATTTGTAACTGGTTAAATCACTCTGAGCTGCATTAAACAGTGTGTGAACACATTTAAACACCTTCAGATGCAGCTTCTGCAGAGGTTCATTTTGATGATATTGCTTTCATTTGTTTGGGAGCAGCCTAAATGTGTGTCATCTTAATTGACTGATTAAATGTAACAATTTGACTCAAAAGATGTACACTTTTAGAAACAAAAAATGGCTTTATTAAAAGGTAAAAATCTAATTTAAACTTAAATGAAAAGAATGATTAATCACTGATGTGAACGGAGCACACAGAATATGAAGAATATCATAAACTGCAGCTGTGCACGGTATTCAGATATCAGCACAATATCACACTCGGCAAAATATCGTATAATTATCGTTATCGAAAAAATCCCAAAAAATATCGAGATATCACTTTTTTTTCAATATCGCACACCCCTAATGTGCAGAGCATTTTACAGAGAACTATCTCCAGAACCTGGAAGAGTCGCCTATAATGCCAGCAGTTCACAAAGGCTGTTTCTATAAAGTGGGGCAACTCCAACTTTACAAGAACAGTCTGACGCTTCTGACCCTGACGATACAAATGCGAGTTTTGAGTCGTGCTTGTTGTTTGTTGTTTTTCCCAATCAAAAATGCAGACATGGGAATGTTCTACAGTAAAAAAAGACAGTATAAGTCATTATAATCAGTAACTATGTCCTCACTGGATGCAAAAAATGCCTCGTTTATAAAGGGTTTTATTGTTTTTGTATCATCGCGCCAGAACACGGCATCTCAAAATCTAATTATGGGATACCAATCATCAAAGTTTGATTTCTACCATTAATTTTAATATAGTTTAAATCTTTGACATGACCTTACTCAGTCAATATTAAATATATAAAGGTTAGATTTTCACAGAATGTTCTTAAACATTTAATGGATGATTTGTTTGTAGAAAACAGCAAATCACAAAAACAAATGACTTTAGCTGGGTTTTCACAAAGAGGGTTCCATACGGTAAGGGGCGTAACTTTTCCGTCTCACGCTTGAGGTATTCTGCCAATCACAATGCACTGGATAGCTGGCCAATCAGAGCAGGCCTCGCTTCTCAGAACGATGAGCTTTGTAAATATCGAGGCATTTCAGAAAGGCGGAGCATAGAGGTGCAACAATAATGTACAGTATGTGGAGAATAATGTATTTTAACCTTAAACAGCATAAACACATTGCATTACACCAAATAACGTTCTTTTTAGCAACTTCATATGACTCTTTCAAATATCTTGAATATCTACGATTTTGGCTTCAATAAGATTTTCCCAGGAAACCTGGCATCCTCCACAATTCTTAGATTAACCAACAAAAAAGCACTTCTGAAATTGGAAATAGGACATTATGATAGCACACGTGGGCAGTATTATTCCTTATTTCCTTACAGGAATCCAGAAAATGTAATTACCCAATTCACCCACCCAATGGAGTCATACAGCTGCAGCTCGCATGCATGAAAGTGGCATGTCTGAAATAGTTGATAGAGGAAACCAGCTTTCTAATAAAGAGTTTGGTTGGCAAAAAGTATTTTATGTATTTTTAAAATACAGAAATACTAAGATTAAATGTATTTAAATACACAATACAAAATAGTATTTTGTATTTCACATACATGTATTCGAAATACTGCCCATCCCTGCATATCTGTATCTCCAAACCTAGTGAACTGCCTACCTAGAAAGCATTTTTAAGCATTATAGGTGCGTCTAAACATTCAGAAGCACACAAGAATATTATCTATGTAAGCAGCACATTAACGGTTGATCTCAATTTGCATAGTTCACCCAAAACTTTACATTTGCTTAAAAATGTACTCGCCCTTATTCCAGTAGTGGATGAATGGGTGCCGTCAGAATGAGTAAAAACAGCTGATAAAAACATCACAATAATCCACACCACTCCAGTCCATCTTGTGAAGTGAAAAACTGTTTGTAAGAAAAAATCGGTTGCTTCCAGCTAAAATATGAGTTCTCTATTATTAATATTGTTTTCTAATTTGAATGTGTTCCTGTGGCTCAGTGGTTAGAGCATTGCGTTAGCAGCGCAAAGGTTGTGGGTTCGATTCCTGGGGAACAAATGTACTGACAAAAAATGTATAACATGAATGCAATTGTAAGTCGCTTTGGATAAAAGCGTCTGCTAAATGCATAAATGTAAATGTAACATGTTGTCTGCTCTGAATCGGGAGAGAAATCTGCACAGAACACAGTTTACAAGCCAAAACAGACCAAGGCAGCTCTAAACAAATATGTAGATGGATTTTGATGTAAGAGGACAACAGGAGATAGACTTTTTCACAGGAGGAAGCATTATTATGTATTATGGAGCAAGTGATGGAATGCTACATTTCTCAAAATCTGACGAAGAAACAAAATCATCAACATATTGGATGACCTGAGGATGAGCATATTTTCAGCAAAGTTTCATTTTCAGTGAATTATTCCTTTAAGTGTGAGCCGCTTGTTTACAATACATGAACCTGTTGAGGATGTACCGTAACATGTAACCCAAACTGTGAAGATAAAGTACAGAAACAACCATTTACTTAACATATGACCTTGTGAATCACTCTATATATGAGCTGCTCGCATTCGGTGAGCGATTCTAAAGCGGGAAAATCAACCCCAGCAGCGCGTTTGGGTTTGGCCTCCTTCAGCGCTGCGTTTCTTCATGACTACAGATGATTTCAGGATGTACGCGGAGGCTCGACAAGCACAGCAATCTAGTATTCACAGAATCAAAGCTTATTTAAGACCGTAACAAGATTAGCGTTAAATGCAGCCGAGATGAAAACGGTGCAAATCAGATCAACGCAAATATAACTGCTGCAAACTTTCCCGAGCACATGAAAAACAAGCCCGAGCGTAAGGCCTGGTGTGACACATCTGCGGTTAATGCAAAGAAGATTGTCTACTCGCAGGTTTCTTTGTATTGTAGAGGCCATCTGAACAATGAGTGTTCACATTTAAGACCAAATGTTTCAGAAGAGACAGACTTCAAGGATGTGGTTTTGTGTGGGCTAGAAGACAAAAGAAACCTAAAATGTCAAGTGAAACCTTGAAAAAGTGAAAAAAGTACAAAAGATAAAATGCTTATTAAGAGATGATAAATAAGAAACCACTATGACAAAGATAAGGTAATAGTAAAAATAAACTGAGAATAAAACCGAACCCGTGGCATCTGGGACTATAGTGTGCAGATTAGTATGCAGCTTCTTGCTCCCCTGTACATGTAGCAGGTACAAATATATTTCAGAAATATCTGTCCAAGTATCATTGAAAGCAACATGCAGAGAAAAAAAATGATCCACCCACTCTTTCTGACAAGAAAGTGACAAAACACACAGAGACACAACAGCTCTGGTCCAAAACCTAGTAAGCTCCCTCCCTGAACAGCATATAAACAATGATTCAGCTCAGTTCAACATAAATATAAACAAAATATACATTTATAGCTTTTGCTGTTGATTTAATGTATGTATTTAATTATGCTTTTTACTTCTTATGTACATTTTATGATTGTTATTTAACCAATGTGAGTGTTGTGTGTGTATTTGTAGTATTTAATGTATTTTCGTTATTTTTCATTTCATGATTATTTAATCGCTTTTGTTTTAGTATATGTAAAGTGTACACAAAGAATTTGCTGTGCATTTTATTTATTTTAGTAGTTTTGCTTTTTTTCATTTCTTATGCACACTTTATTTATATACATTACACATACATACATTATTTAATCACCTTTTACTTGAATATAAAGTATACAAATGTGACGCACATATCTAAAATGTATCTGACTTACATTTTATTTCGTATGCATCTTTTGTGAGTATATTTAATCACTTTTATTTTTTTAATCACTGTGTATGAAATGTTATTAAAGTATCTGAGTGTTGTCTTTTCCTTATCAATCCTGTATGGCACACTATTTATGTTTGCTGCCGTTCCAAATCAGTCCCTTTTGAGGCTTCACTGCGGTTCTGATGCTGCCTTAAAATACAGCTGACTAGGTTTTGGAACAGAGCTAAAGTGTTGCTCAAAGACAGACAGTTATTCTGAGAAATCAGAAGATCTAAACGAAAACTAACTCATTCAGTGAAATCATCTCAGAGTCCTGTGACAGTAACATTCCACCGCCGATGACAGGAGTGACTCAGAGAGAAACTAAAATAACACCACGCTGTTCTTAGTCCGCTCCCTCAACAAACAGTGTGAATGAAGGCAAACATACACGCGGTGACGGCGGCTCACTGTAATAGGTTCCCCTGCATCTGCAGAGCAGCCCACGTCTCCAGAAACATCCATAATCAGATCATTAGTTTTCTCTCACTCTTCTCTTTTTCTCATTACGATCTCCGAGTGACGAACAGAATCAGACGGACCTCATTTAGACAGCCTACTTTCTTACCACTGTCACACTCACACACTTTATGAGTTTGACAGCTGCTGCATTATGAAATCACTGTAATAAGGTAAAACATGCTCAGTCAGGGCCGGATGCATTCGTGCGTTCAGTTACTCACGCGCACACGCACACACACGCACGCCCACGCACACGCACACGCACACGCACACGCACACGCACACGCACACGCACACACACACCACACACCACACACCACACACCACACACACACACACGCACACACACGCACACGCACGCACACACACAGCGGTTCTGTAACATCCTGCAGCACACCTACTTGTTGATGAGGCTGGATGACTTCAGACTGTTTCAGAGTCGTTTCTACCAGGATCTCATCCAGGATAAAGACTGTTTGCTCTGTGGTTTCATTTAGGAAATGCCTTATAGTCAGAAATGTTTAACAATGATTTCCAGTCTCTGGTGAGGAATGACTCATCCTCCAAACTCAAAGCATTTGTCTTTTCTGGAGAAGTTAACAAATAATCAGTCATTATTTAGCACCCTCACATCATGTCAGACCTGAATGACTTTGAATATGGAGTGATTATTCACTCATAATCCACCCCCTGTGAGCTGAAATTATTAAGTGAAATTATCTAATTCAAAAGAAAGCTTTGGTCAAGAATCCGACATATTTACTTCTCTCATTTGAGGTTTAAAAAATAATAATAATAAATTAAGTTGTTTTCTTATACAAATTTCACTTAAAAAAAACATTTGAGTAAGATTTTAGAAACAATTTACATTTATGCATTTAGCAGACGCTTTTATCCAAAGCGACTTACAGTGCCTTCAGGTTATAAATTTTTTTTGTGTGTGTGTCATTATGTGTGTTACCTGGGAATTGAACCCACAACCTTTTGCGCTGCTAACACAATGCTCTACCACTGAGCCGCAGGAACATTTGCTATTTACACGGCGGACTTTGAACAAAGATTGAACGCGTCTCCAGAGAGGAAATGGAGCTGCTCCGTTGGCTTGTAGGCATTTTTATATTTATGTAGCCTACACAATAATAATATTTTACATTGTAATCCTTTCATTGTTTTATATTTGACATGTTTGTGTGCTCCTGCGCATCCCTGTGTGTATCCCATTGTGGACCCGCTTATAGGCGCATGAGAACGTGCTCTTTAAATAACAAAATAAAATACTGCGCCATTGACTTTAGACCAGGTTTTAGTTGAGCAATGCCACGGTCTATTTCAGTTGCCTCAAAATAGCAATGTGCCAACAATACGGATACAAATGCATTTGCTTTTTAAACAACGTGGCACAGGACGTGAAAATGATAACTGTGTCATGCTGAAACTAGCAAAAAAACACTTGCGTCATGCCTGGCGCCACATTGCACTGAGTATATGATAGGGCCCAAAATGTAGAAGAGGGACATGGTTCAATTCATCGGTGGTTAACTGGATCGGGGCAGATATGAATGCAAGCTTGAAGTCGAATGTAAGAAAGGGTTGGAGATTACGCAGATACAATTATTGCAGAAATCTGGCAAACTGGCAGTGTGCATACAAAAATTGTAAAAAGAAAAGAAAAGAAATCACAAAGAACAAAAACAAAGACGGAATTTTACAGCCTTTATAAATTAGCCAATGCATCAGAAAGTTCATATAACAGTCACTATGTAAAGGCTATAACAAATCAAACATGTCTTTTTAAATGTTCTGAACTGATTCCACCAAATTCATAACAGCAGCATAAATAACAGCATTCAACAGAGATACTATTGTCTGCATGCTGATTGGCTGAGATGGAGAAAACACCAAACACAGGATTGTCAGGTATGTGCTGATGTCTGCTTTATTTGAGGTCTGGAAGCAAAACCAGCAAATGACTCAAGACAATAAGAATCTACAGGCTCAAGACGATCTATACACACTGAAGACTCGAGTCAGAAACACAATGCAATCAGGAGGCCGCATTAATAATCGAGACGTGCCGCTACAGTGTTGAGTTACCACAGCAACTCCATGACAGACTGCATACCATTACTGCTGATCACTTAACGAAATACCTCGTCTGACCAGTTGAGTTTAATGATGGCTTAAGAGGTATGCTTTAATAGAGAAGGAAAACTGCTGCTGATGATGATTAGGCTATGGTGGGTGTATGTGTGTGTGTACGTGGGTGGTTTGATATTAGAAATGAGCAAAAGAGAGAGACCTGGGTGATCAAAAGCAAAGCGTCTTTCTCTAAGAGGTCTAAATGATCATGTCCTATCCAGCCGAACAAAGGCCACAATCTGCTGAGCATGAATTTGCATTTGTCCCCTGCACCTCCGAGACGGGTCCGATCTCACCTGTGAGTCTACAACACCTGTAATGTCAAATACACAGACTCTCCCCGGAGACTACGAGAGAGAGGAAAACAAAGCAGGACAAACTCAAGGCAGATGGCCTTTGTGTATTAATCTGGGAAGCCTGACATATGAAACGGTAGTCCTATTTATTTTTATTTGAACAGTTTATTGCACCATTAGACAAAATATATTTGCATAGTTTGCTTATGTTTTTGTGTTAAGTATCATATTTGAAACATCTGGCTTTTTACGGTTTATAACAGTATGATATAGTGAGAATATGAACACCTCAACTATATTCAGAGGCCAAAACTGAGCAAAAACATGCAATTTGGTGCTAATATTTATCTGGACATAAAATGATAAATTCTGATTGCTTGTAATGTAAATCAATTAAATGTTTATAACAGTACAGCAAAGACTTACATTAAATTATATAAATATCAGCTGCTGCTCTGTATTTCCCAACAATATGTCTTAAGAATAAGATTATATTGAAATACTTAGTTTCATTATTAAAAGCTTGTAATGCAATTCAATACAATAATGATTGAGAGATGAACAAATAAGTGTTCCTCAAAAGCCTGATGATCATTTTTGAAGATTTTTCTATATAAAAAACACAGATAATCAACTTCAGTCCAGTAAGTATTCATCTTGAAATACTACTAACAATATCAGTTATTCTTAAATGTACTTCATAAAAATCCATAGATATCTCAGCATAGAAACACATGAAGCACGAGTGGACGCTTGTACAGTTATATTAAAAGGCTTTTTGCTTGCTAGAGTGTGAAGTGGACTGGGTGCAACAGGTTTAACAGCAAAGTTTTAATCATGTTGCTAATATAAAGGCCTAAAAATTCATATCATATATGACACAGAAGGCTTTATAGGATTAACTTATTACAAAGCGGTGTTACTTCACCAAATCATCAGCTTTGGTGCATTAAAGTGCACCGGCGACAAATGCTTCTTAGTTAGGCTCAATGTAGCGGCACAAAATAAAAAATAAAAGAGGCTGTCGCCTGTCAAGGATCTAATTCCCTCAGCTGACCAGAGCCGCAAACACACACAGTCAGATATCATCCATCCATCCATCCATCCATCCATCCCAGCAGCCCAAATACACACACACACAGTCAGATATCATCCATCCATCCATCCACCCCAGCAGCCCAAATACACACACACACACTCACACACACTCACACAGTCAGATATCATCCATCCATCCCAGCAGCCCAAACACACACACACATTCAGATATCATCCATCCATCCCAGCAGCCCAAACACACACACACACACACACACACACACACACACTGACCAAAACAGGGCGGCCTACATCCATCCCAGCAGCCCAAACACACACACGTCACTCTTTACTGACCCTAAACATCATAATTCAGCTCTGTGTAAACGTGCACACAGACTGTACAAGGATCATGTTCATTTCACACACTGACAGCTTCGATAACAGCAGATAATTCACTAGAGAACACACACTAAACATATAATACACAGCCCAGAACATGGCAAACGAAGCCCAGAATTAAAGCCTCATTCCTATTAATAATGATCACAAATCCGTTAAAGAGAATTTGTTGATGTAGGTAAATGTGCACTAGACTGATCACATAAACTGGGCTCATAATCCGCTTCAGAAACCCAGTAATAATAATAATAAAAGGTAACGTTAACAAACAAATACAAAGACCCTATAATGACATTTACACACAACTAACCGGTTAAAAAGGTTCTGTATTTATCACTTAAGATATTAGGATTAAAGGAGTTTATTTTAAATGGACGAAGTCGAAATGACTAGAAAATGTATTGACTAGCGTTAACTGTTATCAGTAGAAACACACAAAAAGCGCTGCGCTGAAGCACTATGATAAAAACACCGCTGAAATGACATTAACGTTACCTGAAACGGGTTGCTGAAGTCCGGGTCCGCGAAGGGGTTGCTGTCAAAATCTGACATTTTGCCGGTTTTACTGTTAAGACTATATTCTCGGTATTCGGTAAGAAAAGCACCGCCAGCAGCTCAAGACCGATCCGCAACCGCAAAATGGCAGAACCGGAAATGACGTCATAAGTCAGCTGCACGTCTTAAAATTCAATTACTAAATTCGTATCATTAAAATATGTTCCTAATTATTATTTCTATGATGATTTTATTGACTGTTTTATTGTATTATACTTTATTAAATCTAATTACATCTTAATATTTACGTGTAATTTGTTTCCTTCTATTGTTGTTGTTATGTATTGATTTATTAATTGTTACTTTCGTTGTGTTATATACTAATATCTCCAAATTAATTTGTTCACACCATTGGATAGTTAAAAGAGCGGAACAGAAACCGTTCATAACACAATATTTGGGCATTGCAGCCACCTGGAGTACATATGTAGTCATTACAACTCAAGCAGATTATTTATAAACAGTCCTTTATTGAAGACTTAATCACAGCTTGATTATGATCAATTATCACGAATACCATATTCACCAAGAACAGCGTTTAACGTATGCATTAAAACACAACAGTCATGGTTTGGGTCTTTGGTTTTTGAACAAAAATAAAAATCTTGATATACATCCCAGCCATGATCTTAGACTATAAAATAACACGTCCTGGGTTTTTGCTCTGCTCTGTTGAATTTTCCTATGAATAAAGGCTATTGATTCTTTGATATTTGATAAATAAAGTACCTCTTGTTATTGTTTTTTGTATGGTTGAACACAGAGAAATGTTATAGCTGTTGGTGATATATTTTACTGTAGATGTCAAATTAATCTCTCCCTATTAACATCAAAGAAGCTTTAAATTGATCATATTCAGAGCTGGGCAGATTACATACAAATTGTAATCTGTTACTGATTACAAAATACATGACAAAAAATTGTAGTCAGTGACATAATCCATTACATTACACATTTTAGGTGATTTAATCAGATTACTTTTAGATTATGTTTGACCTAACTCGTTTATCACATTGATTTAAACAGGATAATCTTAATTATATAAAAATACAACGAGTAAGAAAATATATTCCTTTCATTGTTACATTTATGCATTTAGCGGACGCTTTTATCCAAAGCGACTTACAGTGTATTCAGGCTATACATGTATTGTCAGTATGTGTGTTATCTGGGAATTGAACCCACAACCTGTTACGCTGCTAACACAATGCTCTACCACTGAGACACACAAACAATTAACAGCATGAAGTGCATTAAAGTTTCCCAAACTGGGATTCGTAAAGGAACAGCTGGGGGTTTAATGAATGGCAAACATGTAGTTAAATCATAAAACCGTCAAATTCAAATAAATAATTTTAAACTAACAATCAAAATAATTAACGTACTAAAAAAAGAAGAAATATTTGATGTTTACGTGCACGCCATATGACCATTAACTAATGTCAGAAAACAGTGACCATGCAAATGTGACACTAAATTATTGAAATATTGATTTTAAAATCTCAGGGGTTTAAAGGGGTCGTTGATTATGATTTCCCTTTTTTAACTTTATTATTGTGTAATGTTCCTGTTTGAGCACAAACAACATCTGCAAAGTTACGATGCTCAAAGTTCAATGCAAAAGGACACTGTAACAAAGTTATGTAGTATTCACAGCATTATTACTGTAAAATGAACAAATCCATACTGTAGAATATGTGTACAGTATTTTGCTGTAAACATGCAAAGCATCATGGGTAAATTTATGAAAGTGGGCGATTTTACAGTAAAATTATATTTTCCTGTGAATCATAGAGCAGTCCATAGGCGGAGTTTCACATTTTTGCCTGGGGGGGCACCAACCGGTAGACCATGAGCTATGATTTTTTTTTTTTACACACCGTATATACCATATTTTCTACATTTTCAATTATTTATAGCCTATATACGAAGAGCTCTTTTCCAAAACGCTATAAATCCATTTTAATAGTTTTCATGAAAATGACATTTTTTTTTACCTAGGCCCATACATTTTGTTAATATTCAATCTATCATGTTAAAATGGTCTGTTGGCTCAGTCTGAAGATGTTAAACACAGTGATTGTCCAACCCCAACCCCGGGGCCGCACCATCACACCGAGCGGGTCTCGAACCCGGGTTTCCGGTGCAGGAGGCGGGCGCTCTAACAAGGAACGCCAAAGGCTACAGCTTTCAGCGTCAGTCGCTAGAGCGCCTCTTTGTGAGGTCAGGAGAGTGAGGTACATTTTAAACAAGGAAATATAGCGATTTGGCATGAAACATTGATGGAGCAGTGAATAGGTTCAGTACACAGCAAAATGGCATGACGAACTCATTTTTTTTTTATTTGGCGTTTATCGCGTTTTGGAAAAGAGCTCTTCATATTTTCTTCTTCATTTAAAATACATTTACAACAACGACTGGTTGGCAATACAAAGAGTGGAATAAAAACGTATATATTACCTAATGTAGAAGAATCCGCCTCTTTTCCGATTTGCGTAGATGTCCACGATCTTCTCTCCTGATAAATTTGCAGTCAAATCGTTTTCTATGTGCAGTATGGAAAGATCGGAAAATCTGTCCTGAGACATCGTAGATTGGAGCCAGTTTCTGATTCTTCTCATCACTGAGATTTTTTTTTTTTTACATTAATTACAAATAGTTTAGCCTTAACATACTCATTAAAATACGATAATGCAAATAAAATGAGACAATGTGAAAATATTTTTGTATTTATAGATCTGACAAAATCGATTGGCTCTGATCTGGGGGGGCAGTGCCCCCCCCCAAACTCCGCCTATGGAGCAGTCATTTTGAGCAGGATTTTTTTCGATGTGATGCATCTATTCTTTTTTTCAATTTGACCTCAGAAAGGTAAAATTGCTCATAATTTTTTCCATTATTTTATCATATATTGTTATATTAGCAGTTTTCACTCGTGAAGTTCACTTTCAGAGTTCATCGTAAGAGCGCGCGAGAGAGGTGGAAACATTAGGCGACATTGAGCGGTAAATGTCTGCATATTATTACAAAAAACTTTTTTTATTAATAGTTGTATATATATTTTCATTCCTGGCAACATTTTATTGATAACATCATTAGTTCGGTAAAAGGACTAACACTGCTGGATAAAAATACATCTGGACTTGTATGTCTGTGTATGTTTGTGGATTAGCCGTTTGAAACCGCATATTCTTTTTCTCGTGCTAGATACTGCGCGAGGACATTCAGGCAGGGCCGTGCACACACATTTCGAGGGGCAATGGCCCAAACCAAAAAAAGGGCACCGAGGGAGGTGGATGCTTGTTGGGTGGGTGATGGTGCATTTTACCCACTGGCTCGACCCGGGTCAACTTATCCCTAAACCAGGGCAAATTGAGCCATGGAAACACTTTCTTTCTTTTTTTAATAAGAAGCCATATTTTTTACAACCCTTTGTCATAGATAGATTCTGATCATTTTAAATGTTTGTAAACATCCTGAACCAAGATGGCGCCGAGAATGGCCGCCGTGTTATGAGCTCCGGGAAAACTTTGCAGTTTTTTCGAATGTTTTACTTGTTTTTTTCTCTCTGTTGCCCTCAGGGAGACGTCTCCACAGCATCCGATCCCGCACTAGCCGACTGAGGGACAGCTTTTTCCTGCAGGCCATCAGGCTAATGAACAGTCAGAAATAACTCACCCTACATCACACTCCCTCTCACACAACATGCCATGCACTGCACTTTAACACAGTTCTACTGGACTACACGCACACACTGCTCTAACACATCTGCTATCACTGGACCCCATACAAACACACCCACGACATTGCATATGTATAATCTGTTGCACCTTGCACAACTATCTGTTGCACAACCAATCTACTGTAAATGTATAATCTGTTGCACCTTCACATATTACTATGCATAGATGTGTACATAATGCAGAAGTGTACATACGGTGTATAATGTGTATTGGTAAATAAGTATGTCCTTATAGTACACTGTGTGTACTGAGTATATGTATGTGTATTTTGCACATTGTCTTCTGTACAGTCTGTAAATATGTACTGTCCATATGTAAATTGTTGTTTTGTTGTTTTTTTTGCATTGTCTGGAGCACGCTCGTAAGAATTTCACTCACCAAGGCACTTGTGCTGCAGTGATGTGACAATAAAAGTGATTTGATTTGATTTGAAATTACTTTAGATACTTCTATTGTACTTCTGCGTCATTTTCCCTTATCTTGAGGACCGTCTGTGTCAGCCTTGCCTTGTCCTGCACTGCCTTGTTTGTCTACATTAAAGACTGTTGTTTTGAGTTTATCCTCGTCTCCGTGTTCCTCGGTCATCCCTCGTGGGGGGCGAACATTTCTATTATTTTTATTAAAGCTGCAGGGCTGGCCCAGGCTCTGTTGGTGCCCTAGACAAGATTTTAGATTTCTGCCCCCCCACCCCCTACTAAAACAATTTCAAAACTTTACTCTAATATAACATAACATAAATACTGATAAGTATCAACATAAATTAAGAAATAAATTGTGAAAATAAATAAGAAACTAATTTGACTATTAGTCACTTGAAGAAAAATTAAACAAAGTGCAAATCAGTGGAAAATGATATACTTAAACAGAAATGATTTCATTTTATGAATGCTAGATTATAGTCCTACAGTCATGGTCTTTTTCAAAAGACAATTCGACACTTTTGGTGAATTAAAAGCAAGCAGTTATGTAACTGAAAAAAAACAATATTACAGAAGAATACATTTATTTTAAAGAAAATAAATAAGCAGTTAACTCAAGCACAAACATACACAGTGTCAGTATTTTCAGTTAAGACGT
This sequence comes from Oxygymnocypris stewartii, assembly GCA_003573665.1. Classification (NCBI taxonomy): domain Eukaryota; kingdom Metazoa; phylum Chordata; class Actinopteri; order Cypriniformes; family Cyprinidae; genus Oxygymnocypris; species Oxygymnocypris stewartii. Next base: position 58,785 of record QVTF01018914.1, read on the forward strand.
TCTAAAAAAACTATTTCAAAATCAGTGGCGGCTGGTGCGAACATTTTTTGGGGGGGGCGCAAACATTTATGCATTTAGCAGATGCTTTTATCCAAAGCGACTTACAGTACATTCAGGCTAGCTATACATTTGTATTGTCAGTATGTGTGTGTTCCCTGGGAATCGAACCCACAACCTTTGCGCTGATAACACAATGCTCTACCACTGAGCCACAGGAACAAACAAACTAAAACTACGGGCGATCTGGTCCAAGCTCCTTGATCCTTTTTTTTTCTTCTTCATCCGAACGCCTTGTGAACGGGTATTTCTCTAAAGATAAAACCAAATTTTCTTTCATCTGGAGATATTGCGCTTGCTTCCGCATTAATTAGTGCCTGTCTGTCAACTGACGAGCTGCTGCTGAGTGGAACGAGAGTCGTTGAGAACGGTCCAATCACATGAGGCTAAACATATAAAAACAATATTGATCCGCTCTAACAACAAAAGTGGGAGGAGCCTGCGCCCCAAGGACAATTTGAAACAAGCCAATTAGAGCTTAGCCTCAAATCACATGCTTTTGAAAAGTTTGTGTACCTACTACATACACACTCATTAGTCCGGCGCCCCGCACACAAATATGAAAGAAATATAGTTTAGATTTTTAGATTTTCAATCAATTATAATATAACTAACAGTAGAATACTATGACTAAATGATTTTATTTAGTTAATATTTGCGATATATTTGTAACTTATTGTTAACATGTTAAAGGGGGCTAACTTGAAAGGGGGGGGGAGGGGGGCACCCCAGCGCCCTCTATTAACCAGCCGCCACTGTTCAAAATACTAGGGTGAAGTCAGCTAAAATGGGCCACGTTTTGGTCAATTACTTATAATGCCATCAAATAAGCTAGGCAAGAGATCTAATGATATTTTTATAAATTAGCATGGGTCTCTTATTTTTATTTTTTACATTTGAAAAAGTATAAACATTTTAAAATGATGAGAGTAAGAGTATCAGCAGGTACCTTCCTGAGCCACAGCACAACATGCAGGTAAAATGGGCCAATATAAAAAGAGAATAACACGGGTCATTTTTTGGGCATCTCCAAGCATGTATTTGTTTGGGACTATTAGAGTAAAATCAGACAACAGTGTTCCTCAAATGTAAGTCACTTTATCTTAACTTTTGTATAAAATCACAAATGTATCAAACTGCGGTATAATATATTAAAAACTCTCTTTATAATAATTAAAAAGCTGTCACTCACCAACATGTACAACAACTGAAGATATTAGAAGACATGTTTGTCGTAAAAGTTTTATAGTAACATAGCATATCAACATGATGATGATGAATTTGTAAGTACATTTAATTAACGTCAAAATACATTTACAAGAGCAATATTTTCTTTGCATGTGTTTATTGACATTAAAGGCAAAATAACTGAAATAATAAGTGCACAAGTATAGATCTGGAACTTCTTTAAGTCTGTCTAAATATCATAAATGAATGATGCATTTATATAGCGCTTTATTGTGTATTGTTGTGCACCCAAAGCGCTTTACAATCATGTGGGAGTCTACAATCTACAAAAATGCGCTCTCGACATTCGGCAGTAAAATTACGCCATAATACAGGATGGATAGCATGTTAACTTGGACGAGTTGCTAGTTAGGTAACCACTGTAATAAATAAATGATGTGCTATGTGCAATTTTTACATGCATATCAGAAAACTACTATTTACCATGTAAAAGAATGCACAAGAAAGACAAGCTGTATCAAGTGTTCCTGTGGCTCAGTGGTAGAGCATTGTGTTAGCAGCGCAAAAGGTTGTGGGTTCAATTCCCAGGGAACACACATTTGATCAAAATGTATACCCTGAATGCACTGTAAGTCGCTTTGGATAAAAGCGTCTGCTAAATGCATAAATGTAAACTTCAGCAATACTACAATGACAAAGCCGCTTATATTAAACATAAAACTTTTATTAACAGAAAGAAAAAGATATGCCCGCGTTGTAACAAATTAATAGCAAATGAATGCTTGGTTTGGCTCAGTATTATTAATAATAATTAAAAAGGCTACACAACAAAACAGTACAATGACAAATTAACTTAAACTTTGAACTTTTATTAACAATATGAATAAGGGAAATATGTTTTACCTGCATTGAATCACAAATAAATAAACAGTCTTTGGATTTCTCCTTTCTTTAAAACGATCGTAGTTTGTGATTCATTATTAGCCTACTAATTAAAACACATCAGCCATAAAATAGTACAATGGCAAATTCGCATAGGCCTATATATTAAACATCTAACTTTTATTAACAAAATGAATAAGACGGATATAGCGTTGTATAAGGTATTTTCCCTCTTGTAAAACAAATGCATCGTGGTTCATTATTTAATTTATTTTTAAAGAAAACAGCAACAAAAAAGACAAACTCGGTTATATTAAACAAAGAAATTAAACTTTTATTAACATAAACTGCGCTTTCGGATCAGTGTCTAGCATCACTCTTGTCACGTGACCCCCGCGCGCGCGCTGTGAAGAGCTGCTGGGTTCAGTGCAGCAGGATGAAGGAGAACAGAGAACCGCAGAGGAACAGCATGCTCTGAGTGACGCTATTAACACTGTTACACAGGTTCCCTTCGCAGCATGAGACGCTCTGAGCTTCTCTAACCGAATTTTCAGCATCACAAATAGATTTGGAAACACAGCCTTTTACAACGGTTGACTGGCCTCCGAAACTCCCTGTCGAACAGAAAGAAAACAAAGGTTTATCCAAGCTGGAAATCTGTATTTGTGATCTGTATCAATGCTCAAACATAAGAGCGATATAATAACTTGTTTCTTTTCAGATTCTCACCTGTTGCTTTAAAGCAGCGGTCTTCACTCCCTGAACAGCTCAATTTGATTGAGCAGCTCTTCTCATCACAAGAGTAACACGTCTTTCCATTGGGGGCATTAGAAGGATCTACAGGACAAAACAAATGCATTGTTTAATTTGATTTACAAAATATAACATCTAATGAAAAATACTGTTAGCTGCACCACTCATTCAGTTCACAACTGACAAGCCACACTCTGTATTGTATTTCCTGATCCTTAGGAAGAAAAATGAGTGTTGACCTTAAAGATAAGGTCAGTAAAGCACAATACCTGGAGCGTCTAGGAAGTTACACCGGTCCGTGTTACAGCATACCGAAGACGTCTTTGCAATGCCGAAGTTCAAGGATCCACTTGCACATTCAGCAGCACAATCTTTAATCTTCACTTTACTAGTGACGTCACCTAAAACATGAATGATTCAGAAAAATTATTTTGACAGAAAATATATTAATAAATGTCAAAATTATAATGTAATCTGAGAGAAACAAATTAAATAGCAGAAATCTAAATAGACTGTTCTGTGACTACAATCTTAAATTCTGTGAGGAATTCAGCAGTTCTATGTGAATTTACATTTCCAGTAAAAAACACCAGCATCTCCGTCAGTTAAGAGTGCATTTCAATGCATCATATTGGACTTACCAGCTTGTGCCACTGCTGTTGAACTCATGCACTTGGAAAATCCACTGGGACATGTTGTTACCTTTTGATCTAAACAAGAACCTGTCAGACCCAAGCACTCATAGCAGCTGAAAGAGTGTCCTTTAAAACAAAGAGAGATATCAATAAACTGTATTTGTACTCAATATCAATACAAACATATTTGTCTTTGTACCTGCAGTGAAAAGGATGAACAGAAGAAACACGGAGATCTGTAGAGCCATCTTTGATCAGGAGGTGAATGAAATCATGTCTGTTTCAGAGCTCATTTTATAGCTTTTAAAAGGGGGGTGTCTTTATGAGCAAATGAAAGCTTTACAGACATTTCTAGAAAATGAAACTTTAGCTTGCATCATTTACTTGCTGGTTAATTATAAAGGGAGGTTTATGGAAGTACAAGGATTTTATTCTTATATTTTAGTGCTGATTATATTCTGTATAATTGAGTATGTGACGAATAAAACCTTGAATTGAATGTATAGGTGTACTTAAACCAACCATCTTAAAAGGGATATTTGAGCCCGATTTCACGGCTATTCATACATATTTTACGAGGTGGCTAATTCGTAGGAATTTGTATGAATGACCTACACCTAATCCTGCCCCTAAATCTACCCGTCACTGGGGTTTGAGAAATCAAAACCGTGAGACAGCGTTGGATATTTCACCGCATAATGAACATTTGTCATCAGTTGTCTGTTGCCTGTCATTTTGAATGAACTATCCTCTAAAGCAGGGCTGGGTAAATTCAGTGGAGGGCCACTGTCCTGCAGAGTTTGGCTCCATCTAACACAATGGCTCTCCAGGGCAAACGTTGCCCAGCCCTGCTCTGAAGCATTACAATACAGTTTCTTATCACCTGCACACACACACACACACACTGGGTGGGACATAATACACCCTGTTCTTTTCTCTGAAATCATAAATCCCACGCAAATAGTGAATCAGGTTTAGGTTGCACAAGCTCATAAATATTTTATAAGATCTGTATTTCATCTACCAACCGACACTCTCAGAATAAAATGTGCAAAAATGTTACTTTTAGGGATACAACAGCTTGTCACTGGGGCAGTTCTCTCAAAATGAGGGTACCTTATTTACCGCTGTAAGAGTCCTAGTAGTACCTTAAGGTACATTTGACTACTCTAAGTTTGAACATGTTTGAAAAACATTAAAAAAAATCTTAGTATTAATAGAGGAACAGCACATTAATACAACATAATTTTGAAATAATAGAATATTGGGAATATTGTTTGATGTTCATTTGCTGTAGAAATTACTCATCCAACTCTACCTGGCCATGGTAAATTTACTTAATTTTATTTGCTAATTTTACATAATTTAGGTTAGATTTGACTTAATTCTGTCTTTAAATTTAACAAAAAAAAATTGAGTGCAAAAACTTGCAAAATAAATGTAACACATTTTTTTCAGTGTGGGATCTTGCAGGAGGAAAAATATTACCCAGGACCCACTCTGCATTGTTTTTCTTGACTGAATGTCTAATGGAAATGGGTGTAGAATTTAAAGCTGATTAAAGATCATTTCCACAAGATCACTGTATAGACCTGTAATACCTGGAGCATGTTGGGCGTTATAATGAGTGTGCCACAGAAAGACGACTTCACATCAAAGTTCAACGACACACTTCTTCAGCACAACCTTTTTTCATTTCAATACTTATATTACCTAAAAATGTATGAACAATATAGAAAACACCAATTTAAGTGGAAACTATTTACATATGTCACATTAGAAAAACAAATGTGTCTTTCTGATAATGTATCATCTCACAGCAGCAAAGCAAAAGATAAAAAAATTACCAATTCGAGTCTAATTTCAATATTTTTTTATGCAAATAGTATTGTTACTGTAACATTCTGAGAGAAAGCTAATTAAATAGTCAACATCTAATCTGTGATTTTTGTTGCCATGATAATTAGTAGCAGTTCTGTGAATTTCAGTGAATCCAATCTATCATATTGGTCTTATTTCTATTACCCTTGGAAATCCAGTGGAACATAACACCAGTTTTTCCATACATGAATCCATCACACTAATGAAGTGTCCTATAATAATACAGATAAGAGTCACGAGGGAGAGACATCTGTTATTTGTATTTGTACCTAACATTGCAAGCACACTTGTCTTTGCACCTGTTCCCGGCGCTCATTTTATTAGTTTCAGAGAAAGGGAGAGTCTTTATAAGAAAATGAAAGTTTAAAGTCAAAAACAATAAAACAAAGACTGCGTGAAAACTGCTTAATCTTGCAAGTTTGATGAATAAATTTATTTTTTAAGGGATGCGTTTAAGCTGACCTCTTAATAATTAGTATGAAAATATATAGCCTAGTTGGTCACAAGAAAATTGTAGTTTTCAATGATTTTGTGTGAACTATATCCTTTAACCACAAAATAACATTAATTTATGTTTTAGATTTGAACACATAAGCTTTCAGCAGATTCAGCTTTTCTGATCCACCAGCTAGACAGCACTAAACTAGTACTGACCTCCAAAAACAGGAAACTAATAAAGTTCAAGGCTGCTTTATTTCAGATGAAAGAGATTTAACTGTATGTGTTTAATCTTTGGACCGGACAGACTTTAATTGAACGGTCTTTAAATTTACTTTCAAGGCTGAAGCTCGTGATTATGGTAAGGGGCGTTACATTTCCGACGCATGCTAGAGGTGTTCGGCCAATCACAATGCACCGGGCGGGGGGGGGGGCGGATGGGCTCGAGCCCCTTTGAGGTCCGACGCTAAAGTGCCCTTGCGTGCGATATGAACGATACTATATGCAGTGTATGATGTTTGCGTAGGGCACCATCCCAGGTAGGCTACATTCATAATCAAAGAAGTATATATAAGACAATATTTTTTTGGTGCTTATAAAAACAGACCAAAGCAACTGAGCTCCAGAAATACCGTTTAAGATGAAGATCAGAACGCGACAGACACACTCTTCATTAGTGCTGGGAATATAACACTGATTGCAAGTACAGCAAATACAACACGCTTAAAAAACACCAACAACAAGCTCCTAATGAACCCTTCACGTCTCTGTGTGTTATCTGATCACGAGCTGCTCTAATGCTTCATTCACGAGCGTTCACTCTGACGTCATACAGCAACACATCAATCAAATCAAATCAAACCTACTAGCCTATAATAAAAGCATGGTTCATATTCTTAAGGGATTTGTATTTTATATGTTTTGTTATACTTTAGCCTACTGTGTTAATGTTCAAATGATGTTAAGTTTTGTACTGTTTAATAAAAAAAGAAAGAAAGAAAAAACTGACTGAAATGATTCGCGCTCCGCGGTCCCGAACTGACTCAAATGATTCGCGCTCCGCGGTCCCGAACTGACTCAAATGACTCGCGCTCCGCGGTCCCGAACTGACTCAAATGACTCGCGCTCCGCGGTCCCGAACTGACTCAAATGACTCGTGCTCAGCGGTCCCGAACTGACTCAAATGATTTGCGCTCCGCGGTCCCGAACTGACTCAAATGACTCGTGCTCAGCGGTCCCGAACTGACTCAAATGATTTGCGCTCCGCGGTCCCGAACTGACTCAAATGATTCGCGCTCCGGGGTCCCGAACTGACTCAAATGATTCGTGCTCCGCGGTCCCGAACTGACTCAAATGATTCGCGATTCGCGCTCCGCGGTCCCGAACTGACTCAAATGATTTGCGCTCCGCGGTCTCGAACTGACTCAAATGATTTGCGCTCCGCGGTCCCGAACTGACTCAAATGATTCGCGCTCCGGGGTCCCGAACTGACTCAAATGATTCGTGCTCCGCGGTCCCGAACTGACTGAAATGATTCGCGATTCGCGCTCCGCGGTCCCGAACTGACTCAAATGATTCGCGCTCGGCGCTCCCGAACTGACTCAAATGATTCACAATTCGCGCTCCCGAACTGACTCAAATGATTCGCGCTCCGCGGTCCCAAACTGACTCAAATGATTCGCGCTTGGCGGTCCCGAACTGACTCAAATGATTCGCGCTCCGCGGTCCCGAACTGACTCAAATCACCGGTCTGTGATTGTGCCCTCGTAATGCCATTTCGCCGTTAGGGTGAGAGCAGTTAGGGTGAATCCCATATCTCTGTCTTACCCCTTCCCCTTACCCCTCGGCCCTCGCCCCTCGAAACCGAGTGGTAAGCGCTAGGGGTGAACCCCTCTGAAATGAGACGCACTTGGTTACTGTTACGTCATCATACATTCATACATCGTCGCTAGCTGGCTGCTACGTCACCAGAGGCGACAAGTGTTGATCGCAAACCATAGACATGTCTGTCGCAAACTCTCCATCTAAAAGTGTGTGTTTGTCGATTGCGTGGGTTTTAGTGATGTTTTCTCTAGTCAGAGAAATGCAGGACTGTTGTGCAAATCAGCAATGTAACGTTAGTTTGGAAAAATAGCGATTTTTAAAAACGTTTCAATTAAGAACATGGTTGGAAATATATATGTAAGTTACAGGACTGTGTAGAGCACAAAACAAGACTGTGGTAATTTTAAATAAATTATTTAAGCCGAAAATACTCTCTGGATGATCTGGCCGCAGTGTGTTCTGTGTACCTCTTGGTTTCAAGTACATTTACATTTATGCATTTAGCAGACGGTTTTATCCAAAGCGACTCACAGTGCATTCAGGCCATACATTTTTCAGTATGTGTGTTCCCTGGGAATCGAACCCATGACCTTTTGCAATGCTCTACCACTGAGCCACAGGAACACACAGGAAAAGCTCACGAAAATCTTGGTTTTAAGGGGTATCTACCCCTTCCCCTTAGTCCTACCCCTCGATCAAAACCAGAACTAGCCCTTACTCTCACGTGAACGCGCACAACTAAGGGGAAGAGGTAAGACAGAGAATTGGGATTGACCTTAGCGTTCTGCTTTTGTAGTGTAGTGAAGAATTAATCAGTCTGTAATTAGGGAGTGTGACCACTAGAGGGCGTTCTCATATAGCAGGTAGCATACACTCAGAGTTAGAGGAGTTGTTGTCCTAGCATATACCCGCTCATGGTTACAGCGTTCGGCATCTGTAAAATAAAGAAACTGCATCCCTCTGCTTCATAGAATATCACAGTAGAAATAAATACAAATTCAGAAAATTACCCTCTACTTTAGAGCGCTTGACGGTATTTATTTTTAGGACAATCATCCATGTCCATATCCATACGACGAACCATCAACACGAAAAATAAGGCTTGCTGATTGATACATAAAACTGAAACATATCTCACCATCGAGCTCAAAGCCGCATATTCAGTAAAGTTTGGGGTTATTAAAAGTTCCGCGCTCTTGAAAAGGTTATAGACATAAAATATAAAGGATTTTTGTGAGAACAACACCCCTATGTAACTCAAGAGACCAAACCACTAAGATAATTGTCATATGAATACATAAGCATCTGCTGCTTGCGAAGATTGTTCTGTTTTGTCCACTTTTGGCAGATTTGGAAGAGGGACTATGTTGACTTGTTGTAATGTGATCACAATTAAGAACCGTTATACTACATCCCCTTTGAAAAGGTTATTATAGACATAGTCGTTTATACAGGAAATATGTACAAACTATATTAATATTAAAGCCAATTTTAGAAGGAGATCGTTCACATTATTTTTCGTTCTAATAAAAATCGTTAATACCATGAATTTTTATTTTATTTATTTTATTGCTGAAATCAAAAACATACAAAACAGTACAAAATACAGAATATGTACATCCAATTTGAACAGACAACAAAATAAAACAGTAAACAAAACACTTAAAAATGAAGAAAGTTAAAATAATAATTTTAAATAAATAAACACAATTAATAATAAATGCAATAAAGGGCCATTGTTTCACATAAGATTCCCTACAAGAGAACTTTAAATGCAGTGCAAATTCTAACAGTCTTTATAGCTTTCTTATTATTAGATACTGAGATCAGATTAATCCCCATGTCTCTTAAAAAGACCATAAAGACAGGTTTACAATTTGAGAATTTGCATTTATGGATATAAAATTAGCTTAAAATGAGGATTAAATTTATAATAAAACAAAAATTTTCTTTTGTGGGGTCCGAGTCAAAATACCCAAATATAATATTTCTCATTTGTATAGAAAATTCTGGCAAAAGCTTCAACTTAACAAAAGCATCAATATCATACCAAAATCTCTGAGTGTATTGACATGACCAAAATAAGTGTTTCATCAGCATTCAAGCAAAAAGAGCACGATAGCTCTACATCAGCTCTAAACTTTTGTATACATTTCTTGACAAGATAAAATCTGTGGATCAATTTAAAAGACACTTCTTTCACCTTATTTGTGAGAAAGAGTGACCATACTTTTTTCCAGTTGAGATTATCAAATAAATTATTCCAAAAGAAAATTAGGTTCTCAAGAAATAAAGATCTTATTTTATAGTTCCTGTTTCTTGATTCAGAAAAGCAAATTTGACCAACGGGAGTGTCACAGGGATTAGGAAATGATGCAGTAACTGTTGAAGAGTACCTACAGTTTTTAAGAAGCATACACGAACCAGAAGGAATAGCTCCCATCGTTAATACCATGAAATCAGAACAGCATTTAACTCTACGTGACGTCACTGGCGTGGAACGTCTCGCAGCTCGTGTTTGGTTCTGAACGGAGCGCTTTTGATTCGGTTTACGGAAGTTGCTCTTCATTATTTACTGAAGCGGATTCGAACAGCGTCGCTCCTCGGTGTGAGTCGGGCTGCAGAATGCGGTTGTCGTGTCGGCTGCTGTTCTCTGGCTGTGTTTTGTGGAGTGTGTCGATCACGGCGGCGATAGAGCCGATCAGCACCAGCATCGCGGTCGGTATGGCCGCGGCTCTCACCGGATTCCTGGCCCGTTATCAGAACGTGTTCTATTACTTCCAGGAGTGCTGCAGACCGGAGTGGATCTCATGCAACAAAACAGGTTTGCAAGAGCTGCTTTGTCCTTATGTGAATGCGTTTACGGTTACAGTGTAAGGTTTGTCATAAATCCACATTTCCCCTTATATATTAAAATGAATTAAATCCATATTTATTCGTATTTAAATGTCATAAAGGACAGTGAGGACATACAGAATTTATTAAAATTAATTAGCCTCCTGTATTGATATTTACTTTACTAATAATGCACCTGACACATGTCATACATCGTCATCTGATATTGCGAAAGTATTTATTTTTTCTCCACGTCTTATGTTGCTGCCTTGTGTTAAACTGCTTTATATATATTTTTTCCACATTAATCTACACTCCATACACTCTAAAGGTGAAAAAGCTAGTTACGTGTCTTAATAAAAGGTCCAACAGATGATAATCATATCAGAGCAAAAACCAAGCCCTGTGGTCAAAAGAACACAGTCTGTAGAGCTCAGAAACAGGTTTGCATCAAGCCACACATCTGGGGAAGAGTTCAGAAAAAATCTGCTTCATTGAAGGGTCACTGAAGCATGTAGCCTCTGTCACCCTTAATGGAAGAAGTTTGAAACAACCAGGATTCCTCTTAGAGCTAGCCTCCAGGCCAAACTGAGCAACTGATGGAGAAGGGCTTTGGTCAGAGTGGTGATGAAGAACCTGATGGTCTCTCTAGTTGAGCTCCATGATCATATGTGTTGATAGGAGAAATCTACAGAAGGACAAACATCACTGCAACACTACATCGATCTGGGCTTTATGGCAGTGTGGCAAGAATCAATTCCCTCTTCAGTGTAGACACATGAACACATACTTAGAATTTGCAAAAAAGTCCCTAAATGACCCCCAGACTCTGAGAAACAAGATTCTCTGATCTGATTAACCTCAATCCTAAGCATCATGTTTGAAGGAAAGCAGGTGCTCATCACATGCAGAGCACATCCCAAAAGTACAGTGTGCTGGTAGCAGCTCATGCTGTGGGGCTGTTTTTCAGCGGCAGGAACTGAGGGACTCGTCAGAGTAGAAGAAAAGCTCAATGCATCAAAATATAGAGATAGCCTTAATGAAAAACCAGTCCAGAGCATTCAGAACCTCAGACTGAGCAGAAGATTTACCTTCCAATAGAACAATGACCCTAACCACACAGCAAGAGTGGCTTATTCACAACTCCGTGAATGTCCTTGAACCTAATCAAATATTTCTGGAGAAACCTGAAAATGTGCGTCTGCCTCCATCCAACATGACAGATCTTTAGAGGTGAGGAGAATAATAGCAGATAATTGCCTAATGTTGATAAGCAAAGCTTGTCGCATCAAACAAAAAAGACTTGAGGCTGTAAAGGTGCTTCAGCTAAATATTTAGTTAAGGGTATGAATATTTATGCAATGTACTTATTTTAGTTTTTTTATTTGTAATTAATTTACAAAGATATGACAATTCTGTTTTTGCTTTGTCAATGTGGTGTATTGACACAATTACTGTGTGTGTGTGTGTGTGTGTCTGTGTCTGTGTGTGTGTGTGTACACACACACACACACACAGCCGTTAAATTTTTATCAGCCTGATTTATTATCAATGATGTTCATTTTTAGCTTTCTATTAATAAAGGAATCCTGAACTGCAACACAATCAACACAATCTTGAGGTTGGTGCAAGATTATGAATGTTTAAAAACCAATGTTAAAATTTGTATACAAAATGTAATATTTTGTATTCCAGTGTAACAGGTAGCCAGCGTGGTGTGGTCAGAATGGGAGTAATGTGCTGGAATTTGCACATGACAGACTTTTATCAGTTTTAAATCTGCAAGTAGTTTTATTTAACGTGACATTTAAAAAAATATAATGTCCTCAGTCTTCGTCTGACTCTGCGTATATATGATTTTATAATGTTTATGTATACAATTTAGACAGGGTGGTAATGTATCAGAAGGAGGAGTTAATGCTTAACAATGTTTTTAAAATGAACTGGATCAAGCACTGTCTTTGTGAGAATCATTTTCCATGGTTCTCTATCCCCAATATTTTTTTTTTTTTTAAATGTGACGCCTTCATTTTCTACTTGTATGTGATTTTAAATGTAATAAGCTGCAAATTAAGTTGTCTAACTTTTACAAACAAGCGTTGGATGCGTGGATATTAATCTATAAACATAATTTCTCTCCCCATTCATGTCATTTGGAACAATCAATATATATTATTCAAAAACAAGCATTTTTTGGAGTGACTGGTTTAACAAAGGTTTATTTTTTTGCCACACATTTATTAAACTAGTCAGGTGATCTATATAATCACACTGAATTTATTAGTGACAGCGGATTAAATGTATCTTCCAGTGAAAATAGAAAAATAATTAATTGTATTTCCCCAAAATTACTTCACCTTATTAAAACTGAAAAAATGTATACGTCTGTAACTGGTTCTCTTCCAGATCTTACAGCTGGGTGCCTTTCTATCAAGGATAAAACATTTAATAACTTTTATATTAGGAACATTTTAACCAGAGAATACTGTATTTTTCCTAAGGCAATAGTGGAAACAGATATATCCATCGCTTTTACTTCAGAATCCGTGGTCAGATATGAAGAAATATGTAATTTCTGATAAAGTCAAAGAAACTCATTTCAAAATAATTCATAGATATTACTCATGTAATGATTTTATCAGTAAGTTCAAAGAAGGGTTCTCGCCTTCAGAAAGGACTCGGAAACAATTTTTCATTTATTTTTCAGTTGTAATTATACTAAACTATTTTGGTCCCAAATTTCTTTATTTATTGTTGAATTTTTAATACATTTATTGATATAAATTATATAATGGTCTTGTTTTTGGATTGTGATACTGGTCTAGTAGAAATTTACAATATAATTAAAATTCTTGTGAAATATCATATAAATAAAGCAAAATGTACCAAATGGTATACTATTTTCCATTAATTTAAGGATTTTTTATGGATCTATAACTTCAATACAGAACAACCGCAAAGCTATTAAGATATCTCCGCTTCTAAAAGGGATACTTGATGTAAGAAATTAATTTGTGATGAAATTTTTTTTTATTTTTTTTTATTTTTTTGAAATGGTATTGATTTACAGACTCATGTTGTTTTATACTGTTCTCGTATTCTGCTTTGACTGTTCCCTTGATGAAAAAAGATCAACGTGCACGCCGCGCGCATGCGTCGCTGACCGCACGCAACCGACGTCAGTCTTCCCAAGTAGGAAGTGGCGGAGCTGTGAGCTGGAGCCCGCGTTGTTGTTGTTTTCTTTCGGTTTCTAATTAAAATATCGATGATTGATTTAGTATAATGAAAGCTCGTCCGCCTCGCTCATGGACAGCCGTACTGTACTGCCTCCTGGTCTCAGGGCTGGTCGTGGAGGCCATAGAGCCCGTGTCCACCTCGCTGCTGCTGCTGGGGACAGGAGCCGCGATGCTGAGCAGGAAACTCTATCGCTACTTGTATGAAACATGTGATGAGAACTGGCTCAACTTTAATCAAACAGGTGAACAGTTGACCAGTATGTGTTACAGCTCGTCCTGGGATGATGTGGGGGAGGTTTTGTGCATTATCTCGAGCAAAAGCGCTCAAAATCCACTTCTTCAGTACATTTGGGTCTTTCTCTCGTTCGTTATGATTCTGTCGATTTTTATGACGGCCTATTTAATACAAACAATTATTATGTATTCGTTTTAATGATTATTTATTTATACATATTGCAACCAAATTGTTTATTTTCAAATTGTCATTGTAAACAAAGTCTTATTATCTCAACGATTTGTTCATTCAGAATCTATTTGATTTGATTAGCATAAATTAGCTTTGTTTTTGAATAACTGAGATATAGTTTTCATTTATATTTTGAATTAGTAATTTTTTCTATATTAATTTTAATTAAAGTTTCACTCATTTTGTTGTGGTTTTCGTTTTATAAGCTTATTTTTAAATATGTCTGTATATTTGTTATTTAAGTTAAACTAAATCAAAATGTAAAATATTGCCTTGGCAACTAGTTAAAATAAAAATGTAATTTAAATGTATTTTATTTAAATTGATGTTTTATTGTTATATAAAGTAATTAATTAGTTATTTTGTTTATGATAAACATCTATAATTTTTAGTTTAGTGAAAAGTTTAGTATTTTCTCCAAACTGGTAATTATTCCTCAATGTTTAGAATATGTTTTAATATTGTTTTTTGACTGGACTACCTAATGTTTCAAGTAACTAACATGTAATAAGCAATGCTTTTAATTTGAGTTAACTAATAACCCTTTTGTACAATGCATCATTTCTACATTTTAAGTGCAGATGTTCTGTATAAATCATATCGTTGTAAATCTCTCATCCACAGGTCTGAAGTATGACCTCGACACAAAGCTGTACGGACAGCACGTCGCGGCTCAGGTCATCCTGAAATCCGTCACAGGCTTCATGAAGAGTGAAAACCCAAAGAAACCGCTGGTTCTGTCCCTCCACGGCTGGACCGGGACCGGGAAGAACTTCGTGAGTCAGCTTATAGCAGAAAATATTTACCAGAAAGGGATGACGAGCAGCTTCGTTCATCTGTTTACAGCGACGGCACACTTTCCTCACGAGGCTCACATCGACACGTACAAGGTAATGCAAATACATGGAGATGACATTATGTATTTCACTCTACCAGCACAAAGCTAGATCTAGTGAGGGGATTTAAAACGAATGTGTTGTTTGCGTGTGTTTAGACGCAGTTACAGGAGTGGATACGAGGGAATGTTTCCATCTGCCCACGTTCAATGTTCATCTTTGATGAAATGGATAAGATGCATCCCGGACTGATCGACAGTATTAAACCTTACCTGGACTTCTATGAACACCTGAACGGAGTGTCCTACAGAAAGGCCATCTTCATCTTCCTCAGGTCAGTGTCATTGTTCATCCACAAATCAAAATTCTGTCATTAATTACTCGCCCTTATATCGTTCCAAACGCGTAAGACCTCTGTTCATCAAATGAAGATATTTCTGTTGAAATCTGAGAGCTCTCAGACCCTTTACAGACAGCAAGGGTCCTACCACGGTAAAGGCCCAGAAAGGTAGTAGGTAGAGGTCTTCACAGAGGACCCGAGGACCCGTTCGGGTCTATATTTTAAATGGTCAGCTGGGTCCGGGTCGGGTACCAATCTATTACTTCGGGTCCCGGGTCTGTTTAACATTGTGTGTAATACCCGAGTCGATCAGAGAACACCGCACCTGCCAGTGATCAGTGTCAGTTGGCACTTTATGTGTGTTTTGTAACTTGCAACTTGTAAAATTAGGATGAGAAAAGTATGAGCGGGAATAAGGTGTAAAAAAAAAAAAAAAAACAGCGTGGCGCGCGACCTCAGTCGCAAGAAGCAGAACGCGGGCGATCATGGATTCCTTCATGAGTGATGTGAAAAAAAAGCTCAGACAAAATGAATATAAAGAGGTAAAATCCAGCGGCACCTCTTCTGTCTGGACCTCTTTCATGCAAATTGTGGACAAGGACAACAAAAAAGTAAGCGCAGTTAAGTGCATTACATGTGACGCGTTGTTAAAGTTTGATTCGGCTAAAACGGGAACATCGCATCTTTTAAAACACACAAGGTCGTGTGGGGAAAAATGTCACAATGCAAACTTCGGTGGCGTCATTTATTAGACTGGGAGTCGGGTCTGTGTCTTCCCAGCCAGGTTCGGGTCCAACTTTCGAATAATGGTCGGGTCCGGGTAGTACATTTAAGGCATTTCTCGGGTCTGCACGGGTCCGGGTTCGGGTCCCACTTTCAAATAAAATACGGGTCCGGGTCGGTTCCGTGCAGCATATTTATGGGTCTCTTCGGGTTCGGGTATGAATTTTTGGACCCGTGAAGACCTCTAGTAAGGACATCGGTAAAATAATCCATGTGACATCAGTGCTTCAACCATCATTTTATAAAGCGTTTCTTTGCGCACAAAAAGTATTCTTGTAGTCATAAAATGATGGTTGACGCACTGATGTCACATGGATTATTTTACCGATGTCCTTGTTACCGTTTTAGGCCTTGACCGTGGTAGGACCCTTGCTGTCTGTGAAGGGTCAGAAAGTTCTCAGATTTCATAAAAAATATCTTCATTTGTGTTCTGAAGATGAACAAAGGTCTCACGGGTTTGGAACGACATGAGGGCGAGTAATTAATGACAGATTTGTTTCAGTTTTGGTGAACTGTTCCTTTAAGTCTCCACATGGTTCAATACCAGCGATATGGGGATTTCAATGTGGCTCCATGTTCAATCGTTGAACTTGTTTTTGTTCTTCTAGCAATGCCGGAGGTGAGAAGATTGTTGAGGTGGCTCTGAATTTCTGGAAGGAAGGTAGAGAACGAGAGGAGATCCAGCTGAAGGATCTAGAGACGCCACTGACACTGTCCGTCTTTAACAACAAAAACAGTACGTCTCATTTACTAATATATGGAACAGATAATCCACACGTCATTGGATCGTTACTAGGGGTGTATTGCTATTTCGACAACAAAAATAATTCCAAACACAGCCATAGCACATAGTTTTGTGTCTCTGAGCAACATGACGGTGTTTCGTTCCTGAATGAATTACCCGTCAAATGATTCGGTTCAGTCGCAATGACTCTCTTATTAACACTGACTCGATGCCACCTGCTGGTGGTTTTAATTTCACATTTAAAGGGATAGTTCACCCAAAAATGAGAATTGTGTCATCATTTACTCACCCTGGCGTAGTTCCAAACCTGTATGAATGTGTTTGTTTTGCTGAACACAGAGGACGATATTCTGAAGAAAGTTTGTTTTCAGGCTGTTTTAGGGCACCATTGACTTCCACAGTAGGAAGAAAAATACAATGTAAGTCAATGGTGCCCAGAACTGCTCTGTTTCCCACATTCTTCAGAATATCATCTTTGTGTTCAGAACGAACACATTCATACAGGTTTGGAAATACACAAGGGTGAGTAAATGATGACACAATTCTCATTTTTGGGTGAACTATCCCTTTAAATGATCTGTAATTTTTTTTATTAATTTCAAACATCAGTTGCCAACGTTTTATGTTTAAAATATCAAAAAGTTATTTATGCATTTGTAGCTGCAGGTCCCTCAGAGCTGCATTAAACCGTGTGTAAAAGCATTTCAATATCATTCAGATGCAACTTATGTTTCCTCTGCATTGCAAAGATGAATATAGTCAGAACTGACTTAATGTGCTTGGTAACAGCCCAAATGATTAAATGTACAAAGTTGACTCGAAAGGGGATGCAAACTTTGGCTTTATAAAGGTAAAAAATGCCCATAAAAACTTGTAGAAAAAGATGAATCTGCTGCATGACAATAGGCTACATAAGCTGGAATACTTCAGACTGGATTTTGTTTTATATGCTGCTAGACGCCCCAGAAGATGGTACAAGTATAGCTCCATCATTGTTAAAAGTAAAAAATGAGTTTTAATAAATACAAATGTTAAAAATCAAGGACAATATCTCTGGCGTCTTTCTCTTTGCTGTATTGAAAACGTACCGAACTGTGACACCACTGCATCGTAGTGGTACAATGTTATGAACAGTTACACATTATTATTATTATTATTATTATATGCATTAGTTTCACTGGTTTATTTATGTGTAATGACGATCTCAGAACATTTGTCTTATCGTTCTTCTCTCTTTCCGCAGGTGGTTTCTGGCACACTAGTTTAATCGATAAGAACCTGGTGGATTTCTTCGTGCCGTTCCTTCCTCTGGAGTACAAGCACGTCATTCAGTGCGGTTTGGCTGAGATGGTCTCCAAGGGTCTCGCCCCAGATAAAGAAGTGGTCGAAACTATGGCCCACGACCTGAACTACTTCCCTAAAGAGGAGCGTATCTTCTCCATGCAGGGCTGCAAGATCATTCCCGCCAGACTGGACTTCTATATTTGATCGAGAGGCGAGAAACAAAGACTAAAAGACAGCAAACTGGTTATCTTCTGTGTGTTTTCTTTCACAGAACTTCCTCAGACTGAATTACGTCGCGCTCTCTAAAGCAGGGGATGTTTTTACTCAATCACAGATGTTTTATACAGTAATGGAGACTGTTTTATTCGTGTCTGCTCAGCTGCTGAAGTTCTCGAGGGCGTTTCTGTTCAAGAAGATGAAGTTGCAGAGGAGGCTTTTTATTCAAGAACTTTGCACATTGTGGAGCTCATAAAAACACTGTCAGCGATTTTATATAGATCTGTATTAATTATGATGAAAAAGCTTATTTGCCTTTTATCTTGAAATATCACAGATGCATTTATTTCTGCCTTTTGTGAAGTTGAATCTCATTTTGACCAATGACACCTAAAGATCGTTTGCGTTTCTAATTTATCTCTGTCAGGATTCATATTTTTGTCGTCGATATGTGCCACTGCTTCTGATTGAAGGTTTTGTTTAGTAAATCAAAGTGCTTATTTATCTTAACAGAAAAACTTGATTTAAACATAATTCTATGAGACATTCATGAAACTTTTTTTTGAGGTGCACCGAAATAAAATGGCTAAATACTTGAAGGATTCAATCTGAATATTGATTTTGATAAAGCTGTATGATGTAAACAGACTCAGTCTTGAGAAGGTTATTCATGTACACATTGACAAGTTCTATATCTTTTTCATTGAGGGTCCCATTGGTCCATGATTAACTGGATAAGGATTTTTTAAATTATTGAGACTTATTGCTGAGACAGATGTCCATCAGAAACCAATCCCAGAAATGAACGGAATATACAAATGTTTTTACAACTTCAGATGTCTGGAAATCACAATTTTTAAATTCCATGATATTTGCAGATTTACCCAAAAAATTTGCACATGAACGTGCCTAATTAATTGAACATGCCCAATTTGATAATTTTCACAATGTTTAATTACAAAAATCATAATTTGCTAGATTTGTAGACTTTCCATTTAGTGCCATAACACATCAATGTTGACTAGTAATTGTATCAGACATTTGATGCCTATTTTAAACCTCAATTAAAATAATAACTCTGTAAATGATTACTTTTTTATGGGATCTGAATGTGTAAATGCTGTGACACAATCGCAGTATTTCAGCTAACACAGAACCATTCGTGAAAAATAATAAACACGAGAAACAGTTAAACATTTTATTTGTAAATAAACAGCACTTGATTTCTGATCCACGTGTTGTTGTGAGCTTTGGGTCCAGATGTGAAGACAAAACTCCAACTGTCTTCAAATCGGCTTGTTTTATGATTTCCAAAATGATGGCGAAGACAACAGTATTCCACAGAAGAGCCGTTCCCGGCTGCACTCGGAGGCACAGTTCCATATCAAACATTCAGGTTCCCGTTATACAAGCAACACAGCATTGATGCAACCATCGTTTTCTGGGTTATTCGTCACTTGGGCGAATTTACCTGAAACACAAGATCATATCTGTTTGTTATCCTGCGAAACACAAAGACTGCATTGACAGAAAGTGAACAGACACTCACCCCAGATGACCTTCCCGCCCTGCGTGACCAATCCGAGCTCACTGACGTTGACCTCGATGACCGTTCCCTTGGTGATGACCCCTAGAGTGGTGTAGAGGGAGGAGGAGGGGTTCTTTTTCACGCCCAGGATGGGCAAACAGAACGTGGCCTTCAATTCAGGATGAGTGACGTGTGCCTTCTTAAACCTCAGACCCTGTAGACATGAAAAACCACAACTCCATTAATACAAATATGTATTTTTCAAATGAAAATAAAAAAAATATGTATATAAAACTACAGTGTCGGGGGTTAACGCATTACAAGCAATGTGAGTTACGTAATAATATTACTTTTTTCAAGTAACTAGTAAAATAACGCATTACTTTTTAATTTACAAGAAAATATCTGACTTACTTAAATGTGAATGAGCATTAATTCATACCACTCGCAAACAAAAACTTTTCAGTATTCATCAAAATGAATTAAAACAGTGAAATGCAACCTTAGAAAATGAAGCAAACCTGCAATAATTAAATATGTTAAACAACACAAAATATATCTAATCTCATTTCATTAACCGATGTGTTTGCTGATGACCTTTGATGATCAGTTCAATCATATTAATAAGCAAAAATGACTTTAGATAATTGTGCTTCATTGTTGTTTTATTGCTGAAGAGTGTTGAATCTTCTTCTTCTGTACAGACGTGATTTACTCGTCCTTCAGTCTGAGGTTTATTCATTACACTTTTTGGTGTGAAAGGCTTTTATATTTGCTATAAATATAACTTATTGTATTAAAAACAAACAATCAAGCCCTGCTCATATTTAAAAAGTAATGCGAAAGTAACGCAAATGTTATATAACGCATTACTTTCCATAAAAAGTAACTAAGTAACGCAATTAGTTTTTTAGGGAGTAACGCAATATTGTAACGCATTACTTTTAAAAGTAACTTTCCCCAAAACTGTATAAAACTACATAGACCACAATGGGAACAAATTATTAATTAAAACTAATTAAATTAATAGAAAGATAAAATGTTATAACCATTAAATTAAAAATGCTAATAAAAATGTAGATCTTTCTTAAAATAATTCGTAATTATTTTAAATAATATTTTTTTTACAACAATATCAAGCACTTTTTGGGGGGCTCTCTATTGTCACAACTCTCTGAAGGTATTATTTTGAGAACACGTGTGATGTCGTACCATGGGTCTGATGAAGCGCTCATATTTGGGCGGTTTGCGTGTGAATCCGTCTCCTACGAAGCAGACTTTGGTCACCATCCTCTTCCAGGCCTTTTTCTGTCTCTTTCCTGTGCGGATGACCTTCAGAACCTCGGTTTCACCCTGCGCTCGGACCTTCGGCAGAGGAACCTCCCACTTTCCCTAAAACACACAAACCTCATACTGAGCGTGGATAAAGAAGGCAACATTACACTGGTATTTGACTTCTGCAATGTGTCCCTACCAAACGAGACCGGATAATTCATGAGAAAAAGACCCAAACGAAGGCTGGGACTTGATATTTTAAACTTTACTTGATGTTTAAACATTAAAATATAAACAAAAGCTTTTAGCTTTCCCTTAATAGTTTCATAAATTCGCTCCAAATGTTAATGAAAGAAGTCTCTTCTGCTCACCAAGACTGCATTTATTTGATTAAACATACAGTAATATTGTGAAATAATATTACAGATTTAGAAGAACTGTTTTCTATGTCAATATACGTTAATCTGTAATTCATTCCTGTGATTGAAGCTGTATTTTCAGCATCATTACGCCAGTCTTCAGTGTCACATGATCTTCAGAAATCAGTCTAATACGATTTAAAAGTCTTGAATTGAAATGTTTAGTGTAATAGCATAAATCTGTGGTCTGATACTTACAGCTTTCTCTTTCCTCTTCTGTTTGATCATGTTGGACAGGACTTTGGCGCGTGATTGGCCCTCTCTGTCCAGCAGGTACGCTGGCACCGCCCCTTCAGGTGTCTTGTCATCATCCTTCTTTTTGCTCTTCCTCTGCTCGTGCATCTTAATGCTGAACACAAACAAACACACAATAGTTTAGCTAAAGCTCCTCGATGGTTCGTGTCTATACTGTCACCAGACTGAAGCTGTAAGTAACGCTCACGTCTTCTTCATCTGGATCTTCTCAGCGTGTCTCTGTTTGTGGTAGAGTTTGGCTTTGAGGCCGATCATCTTTCGGGCTTTGTGCGATCGCTCGTGCACCTCGCGGCTCTCCTTCTTCCTCTTCCTCTCGTGGTGGTCCAGACGGTAGCCATGACGCTTGCGGTGTAACTCGATGTGCTCGTTCTGCGGCTGTACACAGACACAGGATCATTTTACAACTAGTTCGAACACAACTGGAAACTCAAATTACAGTCAACACGAATACATTGATAATATATATCGTCTGCGATATTATCGTAATTGTTGTTTTAACGATGTGCAATTTGACAATATCGAGTATTTTGCAAAAACCAAACAAAACGCCCCTACGGAGTGCACGCATACATTATCCTGTGTGGTGATGAAGGGGTTAAACGCATACATTATCCTGTGTGGTGATGAAGGGGTTAAACGCATACATGAGCCTGCGTGGTGATGAAGGGGTTAAACGCATACATTATCCTGCGTGGTGATGAAGGTGTTAAACGCATACATTATCCTGCGTGGTGATGAAGGGGTTAAACGCATACATTATCCTGCGTGGTGATGAAGGGGTTAAACGCATACATTATCCTGCGTGGTGATGAAGGGGTTAATCAGTGCACGTGCGCATTTAGAGCGTGTTCTTTCACTGCATGATTCAGTCGATTAAAATGCATTAAGAGTGATCGCAAAAGCCAAGATATGGGGGCAGAAAATGACTTTCTGCCACCTACTGGCGATTTTAATTTCACATTTAAAGTATTTACGTTTTTAAAATAATTTTAAATATAAGTATTCAATGTTTTATGTTTAAAATGTACAAAAAATATATGCATTTGTAACTGGTTAAAGCACTCCATGTCCCTCTGAGCTGCATTAAACAGTGTGTGAATACATCTTTCAGATGCAACTTCTACAGAGATTAATTCTGATAATACTGGTTTCATTTGTTTAGGAGCAGCCTAAATGTGTATCATCTTAATTGACTGATTAAATGTAACAATTTGACTCAAAAGATGTACACTTTTAGAAACAAAAAATGCTTTATTAAAAGGTAAAAATCTATTTAAACTTAAACTAAAAGATTGATGTGAACTGAGCACACAGAATATGAAGATTATCATAAACTGCAGCTGTGCACGGTATTCAGATATCAGCACAATAACACACTCGGCAAAATATCGTCTAATTATCGTTATCGAAAAAATCCACAAAAATATCGAGATATCAGTTTTTCTCAATATCGCACACCCCTAATTGATAAATCATTGTTTACCCAAATATAAAACTACACCAGTATGATCATAACTGAACCTTCAGCTATATTGAATACAGGGGTAGTCATGGGAAATATGACTGTATGCAACGAGTTATGTAAGCGCTAGGCATCACAAATCAAAGTGCAGACAGATATCATATATGACCACATAAAGATAACATGAATGTGACTCACTGGAGTTTGTAATAACAACATTGGATGAAAAACAAATATTATAAGCATCACATTCACAGTAATGAGTCAGTTATTGCATAATTTATTTGCATAAAGATATTAGATAGTATAATAAAAATATATTTAGTTATTATAGTAAACTAAAATATAAAAAAACATGGTTGTTACTTGAAATAAAATGATTGTTAACTGAATAAAATATACATAAACTTATTTTATTAAAGTGATTTGCCAAAGCAATATTTCTCACTTTTTTATTGGTTTAACCTGATGTACTAAAATAACAAAAAATAAAAACTATGCATAAGCTATTAAAAATGCCAAAAACACACAACAATTTTACAACTTTAACTAAAATTAACCAGGACATTAACATATTTAGAAACGTGTATACAGATTATTTGCACGTGTATTTATTATTTTTATATTGTACATTATACTAAATAAATATTACATATATAACTATATTATTACGTTTATATGTAACATGAAATATAACATTTAGTATGAAATATTATAGATACAATATAAATAAATATTAAAAGTCCCATAAACATTACATTTCTTTACACAAAGAAGGAATTTGATATGTTTATAACTTTTTCATAAGAAACTCCACATATTGTTATTGTGTGTGTACAGTATAGTTACGGATAGAATATATAAGTTAAAAATATTACGCAAATGACTGAGGCGAAACATAAACAGACACGGCCACATGTCAGGCTCGCGCTAAACACAGGCTTTGACACGACACTGGCTGTATTTTCTTCTTACCATGATGTGAAGTGTGGTGTCGAGCTGTTTATAGAGCGGTTAACTGTTGTTTAATCCGCTGTTGGGTGTTTAGCTCGGATATTCTGATGCTTTTATTTGAGGCTCGAGCTCACGATGTTCTTTACTCAGAGTCTTTTCTTAAAGAGGAAGCGCGTCTGTGAAATCCGTCCGTCACAATACTCTCATCCACCGCGATATCCGCTAAACCTCGTCTGTTTTTGAGTATTAAATATACTAAAAATACATATGTATTAATTATATATTTTGAAATGTAATAATTAATGCATTTGTGCTAAACAACAATTAATTTAGTGTTTGTGAAAAACGTTAGGAACCAAATATTTTGAATGTTTGTTGTCTGGAGGATCGCTGTAGGTGTAACACACATAGAACAGCATGGCTGAGGAACCTCCTGTGAAGAAACATAAAACAAATAATCTCTCAAATTTAAAGGTTTGGACTTATCTTGTGTTTTTCATATTACTGTGTTCGTTATGCATTTGAAAAAAACAAAAACATTATCTACATTAAGAGGCGGTTTTGTGTCACACTCATGCTCTAAATCTGTTAAAAGCTCTGTTTATGCCCGTGTAATATCACGTGTTTATAATAATTCTATTTGCAGGGCGAAGAGAGAATAAACTGGAGGAAATGGAAAGAAGAAAGTAAGTGAAAGTTAAATTTACATGTGATGTAAATCAAAGAATTACTGAATAACGTATAGAAAACACATATAAATATCAGCTGTCGCTCTTTATTCCCCAATAATATGTGTTACTACTATGTCTTATGCTATTTAAATACGTATTTTATGATTGAAACAAATAATGCGATGCAATACATTTACATTTAGTCATTTAGCAGACGCTTTTATCCAAAGCGACTTACAATTGGGGAGTACATAAAGCGATTAATCTTGAATACAGCAATACAGTGATGACTGAGAGATAACAAAAAAGATGAATTATCAATCTGTCAAGTGTTCCTCTTGAAATGCTACGAACAGTATCAAAGTTCTCCTCATGTTTACTTCATACACATCAGTAAAGATTTCACAGCAGACACCATGAGCTGAAGGTGTACGACAGGTTTTCAGCAAACTTTTAGAGGCCTCAGAAATTCATATATCAATGTAATATTGTAATGTTGAATTCATCGCTGCTGTCTGCCTTTTCATCCCCAGAGAAAGAAGAGAAGAGGCAACGCAAAGAGAGCAAACTCCTCCAGCAGCTGGAGAAACAGAAGCAGAAGAAAGAGGAGGGAAAAGAGCAGCAGGTTCAGCAGCAGCAGCAGAAGGAAAGGAAAGGTGAGCCGCTCTATATCAGAGCTTGGTATATTCACATACTTCCATGCAGTAAGTGTGCTACACCGGGAACATCCTACTGTACTATACTAGAAGTGTTCAATCTTTCAGAAAACATAACCTCCCAAACATGATCATGCTTGTGCGAGGGACCCCCGCGCTGAATTTAAAGGGGTGGTTGATTGTGATTTCACTTTTTTCACATTAGTTAGTGTGTAATGTTGCTGTTTGAGCATAAACAATATCTGCAGAGCTGCGGCGCTGAAAGTTCAATGCAGACGGAGATATCTTCTTTTAAAATTCTGGAAGTTTAATGCCTACAAAAACGACTGGTAAGGGACTACAACGAGTTACTTCCCGGGTCTGATACGTCACAAACCCAGATAAACCCTGCCCCCAGGAACATGTAAAGAAGAGGGCGAGGCCATGCTGCGCTGCTTTAGAGAAGAGGAAGAGAAAACTAGGGATGCACGTAAAAATCTATTCATTTGAATGGCGATTCTGTCTTCTAACGATTCTAATGGATTCACAAGTTTCAAAATCATTAAAGCAGCGGTTCTTAATACTGTTACTCGTGTCGCATCTCTCTCTCTCTCATTCAGATCTCTCTCTCTCTCTCTCTCTCTCTCTCTCTCTCTCTCTCTCTCTCTCTTCTCTCTCTCTCTTTCAGATCGTCAGATCAGCTCCAACAAACTGTTCCAATTATACACTTATTTTCACACAGCAATGAGAAGCATTATAAATGGACACGCGTGTGGTTGCTGAGCTGTATTAAAGCTTTAATCAGGATAAAACCGTATATTAAAGGCTAACAGAAGCAGTAGCACTTACAAATAGCAGCGTATTTAAAAGTACGAGACAACAACAACCAAACATATCATTAAGAGCCGTGCTTGCACAGGTTCTGCACGATCCTCTTCACTAATATCCTCTGGGTCTCAATCGGGCTCAAATTGATACGCATTATAGACAACACCACTGTTTACAATTCAACCGGAGCACATGCCACTGAGGTGAGGGGCGGGACGTGCAGTAGAGGTGGTTTAGCCAATCACAACACACTGAGCCAGCTAACCAATCTCAGCCCATCGCGTATTTCTGAAGGAGGAGCTTCATAAAACCAGGAAATAAATCGAGGCGTTTGTCAGAGAAGGGACAGAGAGGTGTGGAATAAAGGTCAATTATGGGAAAAAAATGCGTTTAAAAAAAAAACAAGCATGAACATGTGCTAGACTGCATCCCATAAACACAATCAAGCCTAGAAAAAAACCAGTCAACCACCCCTTTAAAAGGCAACTATAGTTTCATGTATAAATAAATCAAATTGATGTCTTGAAAAAAATAATAGTATATGAATGTTACATTCTTGGGTTTTTCTACTCACTGTAGTATTGCATTATTTTTGTGTTTATTTCATTTTCAAAATGATTTAATCATTGTAATGCTTTTTAATCATATTTTTATCTTTATTTATTTTGAATGTTTACACTGTTTTTCCACAGACCCCAGTTTAAAACCTCCGTTCCTTACTACATACTGTACTGTACAGGATATACGTTATAGTTAACCAAAACTAAAACAAAAAAGTTAGTTGAAATAAAATATACTTTAACTGAAAAGAAATATGAAAAAAAGAATTGTATTTCAGTTATCTGCCAAGCCAGCATTTCTCCTTTTCATTTAGGCTAGATGAAAATATACCAAATATAATATTGATACACTAAAAAAACAACTAAAACTTAAAGACTAATATAAGTATATAACATGCACATGTTAAAAACAACAACAAAATGACAACCGTTCAATTCAAGATTATTTGTATAGTGCTTTTACGATACAATCGTTGCAAAGCAACTTCACAGGAAATTAAGTTCTAAAATAGAATTATATTGTAGAAACTCAATATAATTAACTTATGGCAAAAATGTGGTTAATTCAGTATAATCGCTGATGGTTGGCTTCCTCTGAGATCCTATAACACATCTATTATAATATATCAAAGAAAGATACTAAAACAACACTGGTGCTATGTGCAGTGCTATAGCTTCTTCATTTGTTTAGTGTTATCAGGTCGATCGTATACGTTGAGCGTGGCTCTGCCCGGTTCAGTGATGGATAACGCTCAGTCTCCAGAGCTGCGGACGTACCTGGCGGGTCAGATCGCGCGGGCCTGCGGTGTGTTCTGTGTGGATGAGGTGGTCATATTCGATGAGCTGAGGGAGGACGTCAAGTAAGTTGATACTTTATAGTTTTTGTCACTGGTTATCATCTGCTGGCTGTTGAAATAGTCATTATTTTCTATGTCAGGAGCGTTGAGGGAGAGTTCAGAGGTGTTGGTAAGAAAGGCCAGGGCTGCGTCCAGCTCGCACGCATCTTGCAATACCTCGAGTGTCCACAGTGAGTGCTGTCGCAATCCCATTTCTGTCATCTACACCAGTGGTTTTCAATCCCGTTCCTCGGGACCCACAGCTCTGCACATTTTACATGTCTCCCTTATCTGACACACGTATTTGAGTTCATGGAGCTCTTTCCTAATGAGCTGATGATCTGAATCATGTGTGTCAATTAGGGAGACATGCAAATGTGCAGTGTGAGGGTGCCTTCAGGACCAGGGTTGGGAACCACTGATCTAAACAACAGATTTAGCATTGTATCTGTGATGTGTGCAGGTATCTGCGGAAATCTTTCTTCCCCAAGCATCAGGACCTGCAGTTTGCTGGTGAGTATGAGAATCTAATATTGATTTTATTTTAGAGTTTACATAATCAGTTTAAATGCGTGTTCAAGAAAAACACACAAAAAGGAACATTTCTGGAAAATGTGCTCACCCTCTGGCGATCCGTCAGATTTGGAGAAGTGTAGCATTACAGCATCACTTGCTCAGCAATGGATGCTCTGCAGTGAATGGGTGCCGTCAGAATGAGAGTCCAAACAGCTGATAAAAACATCACAATAATCAACTAGTAATACACACCAGTCCATCAATTAATGTCTTGAAAAGCCAAAAGCTGTGTGTTTGTATGAAACAAATTCATAATTTCAAGGCCATTTTAACTTTAAAATGTCCCTTCTGGCCAAAATATGAGTCCATAATCCATAATAACGTTTCCTCTCGTGAACATGTCCATCTCTTGTTGTCTCTCGCATCAAAACTCCACACACATTTGTTCAGAGCTGTTTTGAACCGTGTTTTTGCTTGTAAAAGGTGCTTGATATTTCTCTCCTGATTCAGATGAGATGGCTTTTGCACTAAAGAAAGAAATGTTATGGATTATGTAATCCTATTTTGGCCAGAAGCAACAGTTTGAAGTTAAAAAAGTCTTAATGATTGTTTCTGCTTTTGGCTTCACAAAATATTAATTGATGGACTGGAGTGGTGTGGATTATTGTGATGTTTGGACTCTCATTCTGACGGCACCCATTCACTGCAGAACATCTATTTGTGAGCAAGTGATGTAATACTACATTTCTACAAATCTGATGAAGAAACAAACTCATCTACATCTTGGATGACCTGAGGGTGAAGACATTTTCCCCAATTGTTCAGTTTTGGGTGAATTATTCCTTTAAGGTCTGTTGAATCCTCTGGACAGCCCACATCACATGCGCATCGACGAGGAGGTGGAGTTTCGAGAGGGGGTGGTGCTCAATCGGCTGAGCAAACCGGGGAAAGGGTCCTTCGTCAACTGCGGGATGAGAAAGGTGTGCGTTTGAAGATGCACAAACTAAATGATCTTTCATTGAACAGGAAATGACCTCAGTCTGTCTATTCTGTCGACAGGAAGTTCAGATCGATAAAAAGCTAAACGCTGGACTGAGAGTGACTGTACAGCTCAACAACAGCCAACACAAAGGTACAGACACTCGCTGCATACAGTATTATTATTATATATTGTTTTGCTTTAGTTAACAGTAACAACACAGGTTTTCAGAGATGTATTACACTATAAAGCTAAAACCGTGTCCAGACATATCCGTGACGTTTATCTGAACCCTCTGTGTGTTTCAGAGGGTAAGGTGCATAAAGGGGTTGTTGTGGCTCCTCACGTCCCGAGGACAGAGGGCGGGCTTTACTGGGGCTACAGCGTCCGTCTGGCTTCCTGTCTCAGTGAGTTCTGCCCATTTATTCATCTATTTCCCCTCGTTTCATCCATCAACTAGTGCAACTAAAATGGTCTTTCTGTATTCGTGTGTGTGTGTGTGTGTGTGTAGGTGCTGTGTTCACAGAGTGTCCGTATAAAGATGGATATGATCTGACCATTGGTACATCAGAGAATGGGGAAAACGCAGATCACGTCACAATTTCTCCATTCAAGTGAGTTTTGCACAAGTTTTTGTCCTTGTCTTACTTTAGTGCTGATAAATTTATTTAGTTGTTAAAGCTAAAAATAAAAAAACTTGCTAAAAATGTCTTCACCCTCGGGCCATCCAAGATGTAGATGAGTTTGTTTCTTCATCAGATTTGGAGAAATGTAGCATTGCATCACTTGCTCAGCAATGGATGCACTGCAGTGAATGGGTGCCGTCAGAATGAGAGTTCAAACAGCTGATAAAAACATCACAATAATCCACACCAGTCCATCAGTTAACATCTTGAGAAGACAAGAGCTGCGTGTTTATACAAAATGTATCCATCATTAAGAGGTTTTTAACTTCAAGTCATCGCTTCAGGACCAAATATGAGTCCATAATTCATAATAAAGCTTCGTCCAGTGAAAAAGTCCATCTCCTGTTGTCTCTCACATCGAAATCCACACATTTCTTTAGAGCTGTTTTCACTTGTAAACGGTGCTTAATCTGTGCAGATTTCTCTCCTGATTCAGACCAGATTACCTTTTCAATGGAGGAAGCAGTATAATGGATTATAGACTCGTATTTTAGCTGTTTTAAAGTTAAGAACTTCTTGATGGATTATTTTGTTACAAACACGCAGCTTTTGGCTTCACATGGTGTTAACTGATGGACTGGTGTGGATTATTGTGATGTTTTAATCAGCTGTTTGGATACTCATTCTGACGGCACCCATTCACTTCACAGCATCCATTGGTGAACAAGTGATGCAATGCTACATTTCTCCAAATCTGATGAAGAAACAAACTCATCTACATCTTGGATGACCCGAGGGTGAGTATGTTTTCATTTTTGGGTGCACTATTCCTTTAAATATGCTGAGAACTAAAGCTCAGTGCTGTTCTCCGTCAGGCACATGCTGGTGGTGTTCGGAGGTCTTCAGGGGTTAGAAGCGAGTGTTGATGCCGATGAGAACCTGAACGTCACCGATCCCAGCGTGCTCTTTGACCTTTACCTCAACACCTGTCCTGGGCAGGGCAGTCGCACCATCCGCACCGAGGTGAGACAGAAAATGCATTTATAAAACAGCGTCCATGTTTTCTTTTTAACAAAACCTTGCTATATTGTGAAAATGACAAATAGTTTTAACCTAGAATGATTTTTTGGCAAAGTTCATGTTTTCATTTCTCGTCTAAAGGCCTGTTCACACCAAAGAAAGGATTATAACTATAAAGAAAAACAATTAATCACTGTAATTATATGAGAATAAAGAAAGTCCACGCTACAACTAAAGTTTGTGATTGTTGGTGACAATTATGAATATGATACCTTTTGTTTACTTGTTAGGTGAATCTCACAAAGATGTCTCAATCTAAAGAAAAAATAATTATATTTGACATTTTAGGTCCTGAAAGATGTTTTTCATTCTTATTCTATCAATAAATTCTGTTACATTCCTTTTGCATGAGTCTTATTTTAGTATTATTTATATACTATTGTAGTATTTATAAACAGTTAGAATTGGCGTTTATATTTTATTAATTTTAGTAATGTGCTTTTGTCAACTTTGTAATAAAAAAAAATATTTCTATTGGGTTCTTATTTCAGCTTTTTCACATCATTTTATTACTTAAACCTGAACTTTGTTTTTATGTCACTTGTTTTTTTAAGGCGACATTTCTAATTTTCATTATTTTTTTCCCCCTAATATTTTTAGTTCAGCTTTATTTTAATGAATGCTTTGTTAACAGTAACAACACTCCGGCATGATACAGAAATTAAAATCATAAATAGTCAGCACTAACAGTCGCTGCAACAAATACTACTATGATGTATACTTTACTTCTGTACATATATTGTGCATTTTATTATATGACGGAGGAAAATGTCACTTTCATTTCTTCCCGGTGATGAACGATTCAAAACTTTGAGTCAGTCAGCATCCTCCTGACTTTTAAAGAGCTCACACATTTAAAGCGGCGGCACATGCTTGTAATAAACGAGATGTTATCATGTGTTGATGTGGATAGTTATCGTTCTGTTCAGTTGATATTACGTAAATGTTTTTCTCTTTCATACAGGAGGCCATATTAATCAGTTTATCCGGACTCCGGCAGAAAATCCCAGCTGTATTTCCGGACCAATCCAAAGGATGAGCACAGAAAGTACAGCTGTCAAAACCTTATCTATGTACATTATTGTGAATCATTTTGTATTGAAATATTACTATGTATCACTGAACTGCGTTTATAACTATAAACAAACAAATCATGAAACTCTAGTCTGTTTTCAAATGTATACGTTTATTTTTGAGGCAGGCATGTACAGAACATTCATAATGAGAAACGAGCAAAAACGATCAGCTCATACTGTCAAATCACTGCAGTTATGAGTAATAATTATCATCATAATACTGATTTCCGTCTGCCACCCTTCATACAAATGCCCCAGATGGTTATTACCCACAATCCCTCTGCTCTTGTGCTCGGCAGATGGTTGATTTTAAATAACGAAATAAATTAAGAAAAAACTCGTTCTCTGAAGGATTTGACATTATGGGTGATGACTGAGATTATTATCGAGCAGGACTTGAGAAATGTAATACTTAAGATGTTTACAATGAAATATGTAATTCAAAACTGAGTTCTTCTCATGCTTGTTGATTTTTTGACACTCGGTGATTAGAGGCGATATGAGCATCGTTTGGTGACGTGCGTTCAAATTAAAGGAACAGTTCGTCCAATAATGAAAATATGCTGAAAATGTCTTCACCCTCCAAGATGTAGATGAGTTTGTTTCTTCATCAGATTTGGAGAAATGTAGCATTGCATCACTTGCTCAGCAATGGATGCACTGCAGTGAATGGGTGCCGTCAGAATGAGAGTCCAAACAGCTGATAAAAACATCACAATAATCCACACCAGTCCATCAGTTAATGTCTTGTAAAGACAAAAGCTGTGTATTTGTAAGAAACATCTATCATTAAGACGTTATAACTTCAAACCGTTGCTTCTGGCTAAAATATGAGTCCTCTATGCATAATATTGCTTTGTTCAGTGAAACGTCATCTTGTCTGAATCAGGAGAGAAATAGCACAGATCAAGCTAATTATGCTACATTATTTGATGTGGGAGGACAACAGAGGACGGACTTTTTTCACTGGAGGAAGCGTTATGGATTATAGACTCATGCTTTAGCTAGAAATAATGGTTTCAATAATAAATAAATAAAAATCATCTTGATGGATTATCTTGTTACAAACACAGTTTTTGGCTTCTCAAGGTGTTAACTGATGGACTGGAGTGGTGTTGATTATTGTGATGTTTGGACTCTCATTCTGACGGCACCCATTCACTGCAGAGCATCCATTGGTGAGCAAGTGATGTAATGCTACATTTCTCCAAATCTGATGAAGAAACAAACTCATCTACATCTTGGATAACCTAAGCTGGAGTAAATGTTCATTTCTGGGTGAACTATTTCTTTAATGCAAATGAACAGTTGTGTAATTTCTCAGACGTTATTTATGTGTTTTGTACAAATCAAACGCAATACATTCAAACTCAAAGCAGCACATAAGTTAACCAGACTACCACGACCCATTACCAATGACAACTTGAGTTCTCCAATAAAAGCACGTGTCGTCCAATGAGAGCGGAGCATTTACAACCGTCCTATGAAATACTCATACTAGCGTGATATATAAATGTGTGTTATACACGAACAGCTGTAGCCAGAGAAATTCAAACTGAACAATAACATTACAACTACTTGGTAAAAAGGTCATAATAAATTGAAAGGCCTCAGAGACACATTGATTTTTGGTGTTGATTATGAATAATAGTACATGTTGTTTACTTCTTGGGTTATATGATATATCCGGGTCATATTTCACCCCATAATCAAAAGAAACGGAGAAATAATTTTCTACATGATGCCTATTTTAGGTCCAGTAGTATGTTTTGCAATTATTATCCTTAATTATTATTTGTTTAAATATTTTCTAGTAATGATTTCTGTTTGGCTTTATTCTTTTATTTCTGTTTTTAGTCATTTTAGTACTTAACCTTATTTTAGTTCGTTACAGCAATATTTTCTTCTAATATTTTATTAGTTATTTTAATGGCTTTTATTTTTATATTTTCAGTCAATCCAATTTTAGTTAACGTTTTATACATTTTCTTGTGTATTTCTATTTAAATTTCAGTTTTAGTCATTTTTTCGAAGGAATTCAACTTATATCAGTCATTTACCAAAGCAACATTTTAGTTTTGTAATTATTTTTATGTACGTTTTTAATCAGATTTTATTCCGGCTTCATTTCAAATAACGAAAATTATTTGTAATATAGTCAACAATAACAACACTACTGTATAATGAGAGAATACAGTATCACATATACTGACTTAATATTAAATAAGCATATATTGCATTTAGTGCATCAAACATTACTATGATGTATCCTTTACATAATGTACATGTGCCGTACGATTTCAATTCATATTCATTTCAGTAATGAACATTAGCAGTGAAATGTGTTTAAGTATTTTAAAAACACATTAATGGTCCTATAGGCCGGTTTTGTTTTCTGAATAATTGTGTGGTGAAAATGACCCGGACACGTTCTTGTAGTGGATGATTCAGTGAAGCTCTAGAAGCATATTACATGGAATTATAGAATATTATAGAACTTTGACTGACATTTGGTCAGGTTTCATATAACTTCATTCATAAAGGTGTAAAGGCATAAATAGCTCTCCGTGTCAACGCCTTCCCAAAAAGTACAGAAACTGTTATTTATCTGAAAATGATGTGATTTACCTGGTCATTTAAAAATGTTTTCTTTTAGTACTTTTCTTGTTTAGGGGCATTTTAAAACCATATAAACTTGTAAAAATATTTTTTATGGAACAACAATTTACATAGTTCTTATTTACACCATAAACATACTATTAATCTTGTAGAGTTGTTAAATTCTCATCCCTATTCTCTGGTAGTTTCACACGACTATCATTCAGATGTGTTAATTGTACCACACCATCTAAATTAATCTTCCATTTGGCAGCTGACACAAAGGATTGCTCCTTCATTCTCCGTTCTCTGAGAAATGACCGGTTATGGGTGAAACACTGTGTAAGAGAAGGCTCAGGAAAAACTTCACGGCAGTAGTGTGTAGGTATTGTTGAAACCGTCATGCTTTAAGACAATAAACGATCAGTCATCTGTTCATGTTCCTAAGGAAAACTAAGATTGTCCAGCCTTGGCTTGTTTCCTGGATCCCTGCAAGGCGTCCATTTTGACTCAGTCACTAATCCAGCTCAAAGAGAAACCAGGAGACGTTTCTGAGCAGGCAATGCATTTACAAATGGTAGCCATTTTGGATCAGAAGGTCACAGAAAGCCGCCATGTTGGCTCCAGCTCAGCAAGGCAGATGGAGTGTTTTCTGTGGTGTTGGATGTGTTTCTCACCACGTCGGGTGGCTGTAGCTGATGTTGTACTGCTTGGCCAGCGAGCAAACACCTGTTTCTCAGTGATGAAGCGGTGGTGGTGATCCGCGGCGCCCCCATCTCGTTCTGGAGGTACGTCACACACTCGTCTGGACCTCTGGGTTTGTAATAGTGATACGGCATCCGTTTGGGCTGAGGGACGGCCTTCCTACCGGAAACTAGATTTCAGAGACTATATTCTATGCATTTAGCAGATGCTTTTATCCAAAGCGACTTACAGTGCATTCAGTCCTATACATTATTTTATCAGTATGTGTGTGTTCCCTGGGAATTGAACCCACAACCTTTTGCGCTGCTAACACAATGCTCTACCACTGAGCCACAGGAATAATGGTAGATCATTAATAATGTACTGTTGCGAATCAGCATTGGAGAGAAACTACAACTTTTGAAGGTCAAATTATTTCACCTTACCCACAATGGTTTGGGGCGGCACCATCCCATAAATCTTTATGTTGTCACACATCTCTATGGCAATGACCATAGTAAACCAGCCCGTGCTTAACCAGGACTAGACTTCTTTCTGTGAATCATAACAAACACTGGAAAATATAGCAATTTCAACAATGTCCAAACAATACAATACAGAACCATTTAGGGATGTTCGTAAATGTTCAAATATAATCACATATTTCATTATTGTAATCATTGTATTGTGTTATTAATTATATTTAATTACATATTTAAGCTTATGTAATTTTTCCATAAATATTTTTTATTTCTATTGTATTTATAAAAATACAACTAATTTGTATTTTATTGTATTAGAACTGAGCGAAAAATCTATATTGATATTATTGAAAAAATGTATTTTTTATTACTATTATTTTAATACATTTTA
The DNA here is from genome assembly GCA_003573665.1 of Oxygymnocypris stewartii. Classification (NCBI taxonomy): domain Eukaryota; kingdom Metazoa; phylum Chordata; class Actinopteri; order Cypriniformes; family Cyprinidae; genus Oxygymnocypris; species Oxygymnocypris stewartii. The sequence continues at coordinate 95,039 of QVTF01018914.1, forward strand.
TACAACAAATATATATTTAACCATGCAGTAATCGCTTTTATATAAAATAAAATAAAAATACAACAAAAACAAAACTAATAAATAAATACATTAACAAATGTTTCAAACTAATATTTTTTTTAATTCAAAAAATTTAACAGAATTTAAAAATAAAACATAATTTAAATATTAACAAAAACCATAATAGTATACTTGTATACAAGTTTTGTTTTTGACAAATGCAATAAAAATAAAATACTGTTTTGTTGCAAACTAATTGTTATATCATCATTTCATAACATTTTAAAAGTTTATAAACTATTACAATGTTTTATGAATTAATTTCATTAGACACAATTTTTGAAGATACATTTTTATTAAATCGTAAAACACAGAATCCAGAAAAAATAAAAGGGAAAACAAATAATTTGGGAAAAATAAGCGATTTCACGGTGCCCTAAATGAAAAGATAGCCTGACCTGTACACAAACAAGTTATGGGTACATTCATCTTTGAAGTATAACAAATATGTGAGAAGCATTTCTATATTAAAATGAATGTTAATGTAAGTATATATAAACGAAAGGAAGAGACGGTGCTCACCTGTCTCGGCCGGTCTCCTTCTGAAACAGCGTGTCGAACCTCTGCATCTTGCTGGTGAGATGAAGAAGAAGGACAGGTTACTGTAGGTCATACTGACCTCTCTGGATCAGCCGGTACAGCGTTCCCTTCGCGTCGCGGCGATCTTCGTCGACGGGCCCCCAGAAGATGATGGGCAGGGCTCTCTGAGAGATTGAGGAACTCGGCGGGTTTGCGGACCACACGGAAGACGCTGGAATGAGCCACGACGCGCACGCTGGTCCGGTTCCCCACGTCTGATTCGTAGCCGGAGTTGGAGCGTCGTTCATGCGGATGACGCACTCCGTACGGTCGATCTCGTCTCCGGCGTGAGTCCCCAACACGTGAATCGAGCTGGTCACTAACGCACACTGGATGACAGCGCAGGTTCATGCTCTGAAACCACAATACAGCAGCTGACATGAGCATCATTTATCTGATTACAGATTCTAGTGCATTTCTCATATAGCAAATTACAGTCAGGTCCATAAATATTCGGACATCGACACAATTCTAACATTTTTGGCTCTATACACCACCACAATGGATTTCAAATGAAACGAACAAGATGTGCTTTAACTGCAGACTGTCAGCTTTAATTTGAGGGTATTTACATCCAAATCAGGTGAACGGTGTAGGAATTACAACAGTTTGCATTTGTGCCTCCCACTTGTTAAGGGACCAAAAGTAATGGGACAATTGGCTTCTCAGCTGTTCCATGGCCAGGTGTGTGTTATTCCCTCATTATCCAAATTACAATGAGCAGATAAAAGGTCCAGAGTTCATTTCCAGTGTGCTATTTGCATTTGGAATCTGTTGCTGTCAACTGTCAAGATGAGATCCAAAGAGCTGTCACTATCAGTGAAGCAAGCCATCATTAGGCTGAAAAAACAAAACAAACCCATCAGAGAGATAGCAAAAACATTAGGCGTGGCCAAAACAACTGTTTGGAACATTCTTAAAAAGAAGGAACGCACCGGTGAGCTCAGCAACACCCAAAGACCCGGAAGACCACGGAAAACAACTGTGGTGGATGACCAAATAATTATTTCCCTGGTGAAGAAAACACCCTTCACAACAGCCAGATCAAGAACACTCTCCAGGAGGTAGGTGTATGTGTGTCAAAGTCAACAATCAAGAGAAGACTTCACCAGAGTGAATACAGAGGGTTCACTCACAAGATGTAACCATTGGTGAGCCTCAAAAACAGGAAGGCCAGATTAGAGTTTGCCAAACGACATCTAAAAAAGCCTTCACAGTTCTGGAACAACATCCTATGGACATGAGACCAAGATCAACTTGTACCAGAGTGATGAGAAGAGTATGGAGAAGGAAAGGAACTGCTCATGATCCTAAGCATACCACCTTATCAGTGAAGCATGGTGGTGGTAGTGTCATGGCGTGGGCATGTATGGCTGCCAGTGGAACTGGTTCTCTTGTATTTATTGATGATGTGACTGCTGACAAAAGCAGCAGGATGAATTCTGAAGTGTTTCGGGCAATATTATCTGCTCATATTCAGCCAAATGCTTCAGAACTCATTGGACGGCGCTTCACAGTGCAGATGGACAATGACCCAAAGCATACTGCAAAAGCAACCAAAGAGTATTTGAAGGGAAAGAAGTGGACTGTTATGCAATGGCCAAGTCAATCACCTGACCTGAATCCGATTGAGCATGCATTTCACTTGCTGAAGACAAAACTGAAGGGAAAATGCCCCCAGAACAAGCAGGAACTGAAGACGGTTGCAGTAGAGGCCTGGCAGAGCATCACCAGGGATGAAACCCAGCGTCTGGTGATGTCTATGTGTTCCAGACTTCAGACTGTAATTGACTGCAAAGAATTTGCAACCAAGTATTAAAAAGTGAAAGTTTGATTTATGATTATTATTCTGTCCCATTACTTTTGGTCCCTTAACAAGTGGGAGGCACAAATGCAAACTGTTGTAATTCCTACACCGTTCACCTGATTTGGATGTAAATACCCTCAAATTAAAGCTGATAGTCTGCAGTTAAAGCACATCTTGTTCGTTTCATTTGAAATCCATTGTGGTGGTGTATAGAGCCAAAAATGTTAGAATTGTGTCGATGTCCGAATATTTATGGACCTGACTGTATATATATTTATTAAATATCATTTTATTTTCTAATTTAAATATTTAAGTTATTTTATTATTAATTGTTATCATTAATTAGATATTAATCCATAATTGAATAAAGACTTAGAGTGTTTCTTTCATTTAGCAAATAAATATCAAATGTATATTACAAAATAATGGTCAAAAATTATAATGGTAATATAGATGTAAACAAATTGACATATTGAATTAATATAATTATTTTAAAATAGTTTTTTTTTATTTCATTGTTTTTAATTAATTATATATTTAATTTACTTAATTTCTTCATAATTTATTTTCGGACAAATGTTTGTTTTTTATTTATTTTACTTTTTATATAAATTATTCATTAATTTTTTTAAGTAAACGTATATATAATACAAATTATATTTTTTAAATACATTTTGCATTCACCCTAGATGTATTTTAAGATGGAGGTTTACAAGAAGAATGTTTGTAAGAAAAACTATTTAAATTATTATTCACTTTAGCTGTGATATTTACAGCCTCTCTCTCTCTCTCTCTCTCTCTCTCTCTCACTTTCTTTCTTTCTTTCTCTCTCACTCTCTCTCACTCACTCTCACTCTTTCTTTCTTTCTCTCTCTCCCTCTCTCATTCTTTCTCTCTCTCTCTCACTCTCTCTCTCACACACTCTCTCTCTCGCTCTCTCTCCCTCTCACTCCCTCTCACTCTCTCTCACACTCTCTCTCTCTCATTCTTTCTCTCTCACTCTCACACTCTCTCTCTCACTCTCTCTCACCCTTTCTTTCTCTCTCACTCTCACACTCTCTATCTCTCTCTCTCACTCTCTCTTTCTCTCACTCTCTCTCTCCTCTCACTCCCTCTCACTCTCTCTCACACTATCTCTCTCACTCTCTCTCTCTCTCACTCTTTCTTTCTCTCTCTCACTCTCTCTCTCTCCTCTCTCTCTCTCTCTCTCTCGCTCTCTCTCACACTCTCTCTCTCACTCTTTCTTTCTCTCTCACTCTTTCTTTCTCTCTCACTCACTCTCACTCTTTCTTCTCTCTCTCTCAACGCTTTCTTTCTCTCTCTCACTCTCTCACTCACCTCTCTCTCTTCTCTCTCTCACCCTTTCTTTCTCTCTCACTCTCACACTCTCTCTCTCACTCTCTCTTTCTCTCACTCTCTCTCTCCCTCTCACTCCCTCACTCTCTCTCACTCTCTCGCTCCTCTCACTCTTTCTTTCTCTCTCTCACTCTTTCTCTCTCCTCTCTCTCTCTCTCTCACACTCTCTCTCACTCTTTCTTTCTCTCTCACTCACTCTCACTCTTTCTTTCTCTCTCTCACTCTCTCTCTCACTCTCACTCTTTCTTTCTCTCTCTCTCACTCTCACGCTTTCTTCTCTCTCTCACTCTCTCACTCACTCTTTCTTTCTCTCTCTCCTCTCTCACTCTCTCTCTAAATATATATATATATATATATATATATATATATTTTTTTTTGAACTGGATGGGTTAAAACTATAAAGTGTAAAAGTTTTGGCAGCACCTTGTTGCCGTAAACAGGAGCGTATCCCTCCGTCCCGGCCCATTTCTTGAGGTTGGTGTGTTTGACGACGTGGTGAATCTCATTGATTTTGAAGGAGCTGTAAAGATCAGCCGAACTGTTGGAGCTGTAGAGGATGAGGAGGGTCATAATGAGGAAGATCGCCCCATAAATCACCATCCGCTGCCCCTGCTGCCATTGCTGAGGAAACACAGACCGACCAATGACTGAGACTTCATCCCTCGGACCATCAGACTCCTAAACTCAAACTCATAACATCAACATGACTCCATTTAATAATCAGTAAGATATTCATTATTCTCCATCATCCGTATTGCTGCTATGTGTATCTCTTGCACATCCCTGCTTATATTATTATTTATTAAGTCTACTGTATACTGTCCTGCACATTTTATTTTATTGCATATTTTTTACTCTTATTCAATTTTTTTACTTTTTATTTTAATTTTTTCCAAACCAATATTTATGTATATTCTCTTGTGTTTGTGTTACATATAATTCACTGTCCATGGAGCGGACCTGACTTACATTTCACTGCTGATTATATTCCATATAATTATGTATGTGACGAATAATAATCTTGAAATCTTGAGACTCACTTCATACAGAAAACAGAATAGCATCGATCATTTCACAAACAAAAGACACTTTTAAGCTTTTTAAAATAAACATTATCTGTATGTCTTGCTATA
>QVTF01018915.1:0-37500 GCA_003573665.1 Oxygymnocypris stewartii
ATTTGGAAAAGGTGTAAGAACCCTGAACTGTGTTCAAACACCTTATAAAAGTGATTTTTCTATAATAGGTCTCCTTTAACATCTTGTTTATTGAACTGTTGTATAAATCAATATCACATTAGGGAATGGTGCAATGGTGCATATATTGGGGAGAAACAGCACTCTTTTGATGTGATATTGCTAAACTATATCATATGATCTAAATTTAGGAGTGTCATTTATTTTTTTCACTCATATCTTGCATTTTAGGCTCATAACTACATTTTAATAGACTCCTTAACACAGTCAGTTGTCCTGCGTCATGTTCATCAGCTACTGCATCAATGTATGATCATTAAAAGCCTTAATCATTTTCATAATAATTGCACCTAGTTAACCTGTTAATTCAACGACTCTAGTACTAAAGCACAAGCTCCTCTGCTTTAACATTTACATTTATGCATTTAGCAGACGCTTTTATCCAAAGCGACTTACATTTGCATTCAGGTTATACATTTAATCAGTATGTGTGTTCCCTGGGAATCGAACTCACAACCTTTTGCACTGCTGACGCAATGCTCTACCACTGAGCCACAGGAACACTAACGCTGTGAGTTGTTTGTTGCAGTACGAGCTGGCGACGGGGCGCTTCCCGTACCCCAAATGGAACAGCGTGTTTGATCAGCTGACGCAGGTGGTGAAGGGAGACCCGCCGCAGCTCAGCAACTCCGAGGAGAGACAGTTTTCACCCAAATTCATCCAGTTTGTCAATCTATGGTGCGTTCACATGGCTGAGCTGCTTTGATGAGTGTGTTTCTTTGCTGAGCAGTCATGTGACGCGTCTATGTTTGATCATGTGTGTTCCAGCCTTACGAAGGACGAGTCAAAAAGGCCAAAGTACAGAGAACTGCTGGTACGTTAAACCTGTGTTTGTTTGTTTGAACTTATTCATTTTACTGGAAAAGAGTTTGATTCAAAATGCATGTCTGACTTGTATAGTTACATTCTTATGGTTTTATTATTCATAATTTTTAGGAATGCAATATTAGATGAGTACGATATTGTTTATTGGTCGATTTAAAATATTTAAATAAAATGTATTAAACAATACATATTGTTTTTGTTATTAAAAATAATAATAGTAATAGTACCAATACGTTATACATTATTGTGCACATCATCATTATTATTATTATTGTTGTGTGATTCATTTACTACAGCTTTTGAACTTATTGATTGTACTTGAAAAGATTTGAATTGAAAATGGACGTCGGTCTTGTAAAATTATATGTTTATGTTTTTAATTAAACCTTGATTTTTAGAGATACAGTATTGGAGCACTAACATAATTGTAACTGAAATCTTGGTTCATGCCCTGAACGTGTGTTTGTGTCGCTGTAGCGGTGCTGTTCCTGCAGAAGCATCCGTTCATCCTGATGTACGAGACCGGATCGTGGACGTGGCCAGTTACGTGTGCAGGTTTCTGGATGAAATACGGCGTCTTCCAGCTCGCCCATGTATGTCGACTGAATGGTGAGCGGCCTGTTGGGAACACACAAGACGGTCCGGCCTTCATTTGGTGTACATGCAGCGCCTCACACGAACACACGGCCCTTCACAACTGCATTTACCGCAGGCACATCCTACTCACACAATTTGACGGCTTTATTTTGAGTGAACTCTATTTCAAAGTGCCACATTAAAACGCTTGTGCCACTTTTTGTGCGTAATGTGGCTTCGCCTTCTGTACGCAGTCGGAGAACAAACGTTGGTGTAGGAATTTGTTCTCGTTGTGAAATACAAGTTCCTGGTTAAAGGTCTGAGTATTTCTGCTAGACACCGTAATTGTACCTTCACATCAGTGGTGATACACATGAATTGCATTCAAAGAGAAGTACTTCTCCAAAAACATCTTGATGCCATAAGAATCGGCTCTCATTTAAAAAGCCTTTACATCATGCTGTGGTAACCAACTTGCAGATATTTAGCAAAAACAACCTTCTGAGTTCATTGTGTCGTGCTACGTTTGTATGTATGTGTGTGTTGGGAGTCATTTCGAAATATAATAAGCAAAACTTGAATTTGCTCATTTAAGACAAAGACCATCAGATAAGTCGAAGCTTCTTACCAAAATGAATGAGGAAAAGCATCCGCACCAGTGTTTTTCTTCATGTGTACAGACACTGACGTCACTCTTTAATTAATGAAACTATGCAAAGGTTTTGTTCTGCATCAATGATGTGTGTTAAAGTAGCTTACTCGCTCAGTATGCAATATACGTCACTTCTGATCCAAATGGTTTTCACTATTTATACAGACTCCACGTCATCAAATCTGAAGCTCACTTGTCAGCTTGTTTTCAGAGGATCTGGCACGAGTTTGGTTGGTTTGTGTGGGATACGGCTGATAATTCATTCATAGGTCACTCATTTTAAAAGATGTTCATCAAACATCGGTCTGATTGTATAATAACATGGTGCAGGATAGCGTTCCGAGATCCTCAAATGCAATTTAAGAAATAATAGTGGCACATCACGAATGTGGGGTGAAATAATTTAAAAGGGGTGTGTATTATTATATTGTATCAAGAGAGGAAACTATGTACAGAATAAATCACTGTGAAAATATTTTACGTGTACGGTGAGAAGAGTAATCTGTAAAATTGTAAAAGGAAATGTGCAGGGATATGTTCAGGTTTGGGTATATATTAACCTCTGACAGCTTCTAGTCTTATACACGTCACGGTTAACAAGGACATCAGCTGGCGTTATGAATATGATGAGCGTGTCAGCAGTGTGTTGTCATTCTGCTCTGTTAGATCTGACACACGATGGGCTCAATGCTAGAATAAAACCAATACTCAGCCATTCACTGTCTTGCATTTATTCAACACCACTGGAGCTGCATTCGACACTGAACAACAAATGGCTGTTAGAAACCGTTTTCACTCAGAAATTCATAATTACAACGAACGTTGAATTAAAGGTGAAAAGCCAAAGGATTGATATTGCATTTTCTTGTAAAACTTACTTTGGCAATCTTTGAAAAATCATTTACTACAATGAACGCAGTCTGAAACAATAAATAATCATCATTAAAAAGCTCAAAAGGAGTTAGTTATCAAGACTGATGGAGTCGGTTTGTTCGTTTTCTGTTTGTTTATTGAACTCTGGTACAGTATACAGCGGTGGAGACAATACTGGGACCGTTTATATGGTAACGTTGTTCAGTGGCCAAGCAATACAAAAGCTTTCTGTCATATGTATATATTTCCCCAAAAGAACAAGAGATAAGACAAAACCTCTGTTTCCACAGAGGTGAAGAGTAATAGTGAACGCGTTCTGCCATCAGGATCAAAGGAGCCACGGCTTACAATCGAGAAGAAACAAACTATATAAAGAGAAAAAATACCAGACGGCAAACTTACTTCATTCATTGACTGATATCAAACATAGAAAAATAAAATCTACAGGATTATGTGACATTCGTTACACAACATGAAACTTTACACACAATTCATCTTGATTATAGACCTCATTTCTTAGCTGGTCGTATTCAATTACTTTATGAAACGACTTCATGTGTAAAAATAGAGTCTCTAATGCTCTACTGTTTAATACTGAGTCTTGGGTATAAAACAGAGCTTATTCCCTGAACTAAAACCCATGGTTTATTAGATTTTTTACAAGACTATAAAAGTTGGATTGTCTGAATTATGTTTAGAGTTCATTTGTATTGTAAGGCCTCGCGGTTCTAGTAAAGGCACAAAAGATCTGTACAAAAGCATTCAGTGGCACAAATATGATTAAAAACCAGTAAATAACAAAAACAAACATATTTCATGAAATTAAAAAAAAATCTATTCACAGTTTAAGCTTTGGTGAGCTAATTATTATTTATAAAAAAATTACTCTGTTTTATTTAGTAATTACTAAATCAGTGACCAGTATCTAAACTAAAGATTTTATTTATAAAAAAAAAAAAAAAAAGTCAGGTCCCAAATTTGCCACAGTTTCACAGTTGAACTTCTATAATCTATATATTAGAATTCATTCTTCACAAGTGCTGGTAAAAATGGCCATCACAGTTAGTGATGTATTGCTCTTAATTCAGGCTTTTGATTGTCATTCAAGATTCATACACCGTGATTTATTGGACTCGGTGAGAAACAGGGATGGTAAATCAGACAGTATTAAAAACCTACTGTTTGTGTGTCAGAAAATGTCACCACTATAGTAAACACGATTCGTTTTCACACTTGTGTCCTCATTGTTTTAGTCACTCTTAACTGTGAGTGCGTTTACTCTGTTGTTTTTAATGAAAAGGAGTGTCTCATAAATATATATAAATATGCCAATGAAAGAAAGGTTGAAATAAATACACCAGAAGAGTAAGATCCCAAAATAATAAAAACAACTAAATATGAATGTTCAAAATAACAGAAGTGGCAGTAATAATAATAATCTAGAATGCAAATCAGACTTTGGGGAAATAAATGAGCAAAATATGAAACATTTTTAAGTACTTTGTCTGCTTTGATCTTTTGACCCGAGCTTGATCGTGCTAAAATAGAGCTCAATTCTCCAGAGATTTACTGATTTCTCTTTCACATGAGGTGTGAGCATTGACAATATGGAAGCTTGTTTCTGAAATGACATAAAAAATATCATTTTTTCACATTTTATCTCACAAGTTTGGACTTTTCCCTGCAAGAATTATGAGATAGAAAGTCAGAATTGCAAGATTTAAACCAATAATTGGGAGAAAGTCTGAATTGCAAGATACAAACTTGATATTGTAAGATACAAACTCTGAATTACGAGATAGAAACACAGAATTGTGAGATATAAACTCTGAATTACGAGATAGAAACACAGAATTGTGAGATATAAACTCTGAATTACGAGATAGAAACACAGAATTGTGAGATATAAACTCTGAATTATGAGATAGAAAGTCAGAATTGCAAGATTTAAACCAAGAATTGGGAGAAAGTCAGAATTGCAAGATACAAACTTGATATTGTAAGATACAAACTCTGAATTACGAGATAGAAACACAGAATTGTGAGATATAAACTCTGAATTACGAGATAGAAACACAGAATTGTGAGATATAAACTCTGAATTACGAGATAGAAAGTTGGATTTGTAAGATAGAAAGTCAGAATTACAAAACAGTTGGAATTGCGAGATATAAACTCAGAATTATGAGAGAGTCGGAATACAAGATAAAAAAAAGCGCATTGTAAGATATAGGGTGAATCCCATTTCTCTGTCTTTCCCCTTCATCTTACCCCTAGCCCATGTCCCTCGAAACCGAGTGGTAAGCACTAGGGGTGAAAACATACCCCTATGAAACGAGACACCACTTGGTTACGGTTACGTCATCATACATCGTCGCTAGCGTGCTGCTACGTCACCAGAGGAGACAAGTGTTGATGTGGATTGCGTGGGCTTTAGTGATGTTTTCTCTAGTCAGAGAAATGCGGGACTGTTGTGCAAATCAGCAATGTAACGTTAGCGTAGAAAAATAGTGATTTTTAAAAACGTTTCAATTAAGAGCATGGTTGCAAATATATGTGTACAGGACTGTGTAGAGCACAAAACAAGGCTGTCGTAATTTTAAATAAACTATTTAAGCTGAAAATACTCTCTGGATGATCTGGCCGCAGTGTGTTCTGGGTACCCCTTGGTTTCAAGTAAGCTCGCGAAAATGCTTGGTTTTAAGCGGGTATCTACCTCTTCCCCTTACCCCTACCCCCTCGATCAAAACCAGAATTAGCCCTTACTCTCACGTGAACGCGCAAAACTCAGGGGAAGGGGTAAGACAGAGAATTGGGATTCACCCATAGACTCAATTACAAGAAAAAAGTTGAAACTAATATAAAATGTCACAATTACCTCTTTTTTTACTACTTATTCTGTGCTGGAAACAAAAACAAATTTGGGAGATGTAAATTCACAATTCAGAGAGAGAAAAAAACATATTCTGAGATGATATCTTGCAATTCAGACTTTGTCAGCATTGTGAGATAAAAAGACACAATTACTGTTACTTTTTTATTCCATGACGGAAACAGGCTTCTGTATCACATGTAAAAACCAAAGGTTAGTGCTCTCAAAATAAATTAATGACATGATGTTGACAGGAAGGAATGAAATGCTCATAAAAATTGTGACATCCTACTGTAAGCTCAAGGTGCAAGTGTGAATTCATATTTACAACAGCACAAGAGAGTACACGTGATATACTAGTGTGATGCATTAATATGTGTTTTTCCCACACCACAAATGTGCAGACAAAATAAAGAAGTATTGAGTTGCTTTCATATATTTACAGACGGATGGTACGGACGTCTCGGTTTGAATCCAATCCCATTTGGAGCGTCTTTCTGTTTCCAGTAATCAAAACATTCTTTGCCAGAGTCCACAGTCAAAACAATTCAAGTTTTGATGGAACGTGATAAAACAGTATCAAACACTGGATCTGGAGATCTGGGTGTGGACGTGATGTTTCTCCTCACCAGTGCTCCAGATGCAGGTCCATGGCCGAGTTCAGGCTGATGTCGGTCACGTCCAGGAACTCGGTGTTGAAGATGCTCGGCCCGGACGGAGGCAGGCTGTTGTGGAAGGCGGTGGCGGAGCTGGGCGGAGTCAGATCCAGCCATTCCATTGTCTCCCACGGCGACTCCGCGAAGGTCATTCCGAGGCCGTGACCCTCGGCAGCGACCGCTGAGATCTTTCCGGCCGTTGGCGATACGGGCGTGTCCATCATGTCTCGGCTGTTGAATCCGTTACCCGCCGCCTCCAAGCGTCCGTCCTCTGCGGGCATCTTCAGGAGCGCCACGTCACCTTGCGTCCGGCTCATGGGGCTCAGCAGCGCCTCCAGATGAGCGCCTCCGTGAGCCGCCGTGTGATCGTACGCCAGTATGGCGGGCGACATGTGACTGTAGTGGCGGTGGAACTTGGGCGAAACTGTAAGGTGAGGCACAACTTTGGTTACAGGAGACCTCTCTTCTTTGGCGTTAGCTGGCATTTCTTTAAAACAAGACAATGACACCACAAACAATGACTTTAATAGTCAATAGCAGCTGGGTGTTACTGTGTGAAATGAGGGGCCTTGTGAACATTTCATTTAGGGCTAAAGGGATAGTTCACCCAAAAAAGAAAATTCTGTAATTATTTATTCATCATCAAGTTGTTCCAAATCTGTAGAAGATATTTTGAAGAATGTTGGATGCCAAACAGTTTCTGGTACCCATTGACTTCCATAGTATCAAAAAAAATACTATGGACATCAATAGCTACCATCAACTGTTTGGTTACTAACATTCTTCAAAATATCTTCTTTTGTGTTCAACAGAAGAAAGAAACTCCTAAAGGTTTGGAAAAACATGAGGGTGCGTAAATAATGACAAAATGTAAAAGCTGATAAGGAGAGACTCACCTCCGCTCTCGATGAGGACGTCTAGAAGCTCATCCATCTGCTGGCTGCGTGACATCTGCTGCAAGAACATCACAGGATCATTTCATTGTTAGTATTTGATGCTGTGACCCAATCCGTGCCTTTGCTTTAACCCTCATAATGCATTTGGATCTGATTTGGCCCGGAAGAGATACATAAAACAGGCATAGTTTTTAGTAAGGGAACAAAAATGTTCAAATGCATTAAGATCCTCAAAATACACAGTATTTAGTTGTTTAAGATTTGTTTGAATTTCATGTTTGGCTCATTTTGACCCAGGCATGTATGGAGTACAATTAGTGTCAAAAATACTTTTTGTAAAATTATCTATGGCGTTGTGTTCGTGTCTGAAAACTTTTGTAAACTATATTTAGCATTTTGCCCCCCATCTCACAAACTTTTGGGACTGAGTTTTGTTTCTAAACATGAATATACATTTATTAAAGAACCATTGCAGCATGAACATTTGCTAACTTTTTTCATCTGAAAATAAGTGTATTAAGTAAAATGACTACTGTATTTAGTTTAAAAACTTTTAAGAGTAATATGTATGTTGTTTTGATATAAATAAATATGGTGCAGTCATAAATTTAGACTGTTTTTGAGTAATCATGAGTTATAATTTAAAGGAATTGTATTAATTCCAATGGGGTTAATACTGGTTTCTCATACATATGTTTTTTCTTTGTGTGTGTGTGTGTGTGTAGTTTATTCACATTTCAAATAATTATGATTATATTTTAGTAAACACAAATGGGTAAATGCAATGTAATATGGTAATAACATTCCAAAGATTTGTTTTGTTTGTTTTTCACATTCACACATTCATGAGAAATAGCTGATCAGATATACTATGGTTTTTGTTTAGTTGTATAAAATAACAATTATTTGGGTTTAAACAGACATGGAATGTGAAAACAGTATACAGATTTTGGGTGCATTATGAGGGTTAAGAGTGTGAAATGTATGAACAGATTTGGCAGCTGACGGCATTCAAACACATGTACTGGAACTGTTACGCTGAGACTTGTTTGCAAATGCTTGTTTTTGCAGGAGGTTTCAAGGACAACAATCACTAGAAAGTACAGCAGGGTTTCCCAAACGGAGATTGTGAGTTGATAAAATGCTAATAACTGTTCATATTATATGTTAAATTAAAACTAATCAATGGGGCTGCATGATAATCAGAGCGATTATCAAATCAATGTCAGTGATTTAATTCAATATCTGCATATTCTGTGTTTCAGAGTCAAGTGCAGCTCTGTGTTCATTTTTTTTAATAATTAGTTAAAAATATAAATAAATAACTAATAATAACAATAATGTATTGTATTCATAATTTTTATATATATATATATATATATATACATACAGTATCTCACAGAATTGTGTACACCCCTCACATTTTTGTAAATATTGTATTATATCTTTTCATGTGACAACACTGAAGAAATGACACTTTGCTACAATGTAAAGTATTGAGTGTACATCTTGTATAACAGTGTCAATTTGGTGTCCCCTCAAAATAACTCAACACAGCCATTATTGTCTAAACCGCTGGCCACAAAAGTGAATACACCCCTAAGTGAAAATGTCCAAATTGGGCCCAATTAGTAATTTCTCTCCTCGGTGTCATGTGACTCGTTAGTGTTACAAGGTCTCAGGTTTGAATGGGGAGCAGGTGTGTTAAATTTGATGTTTTCGCTCTCTCTCATACTGGTCACTGGAAGTTCAACATGGCACCTCATGGCAAAGAACTCTCTGAGGATCTGAAAAAAAAGAATTGTCTCTTTACATAAAGATGGCGTAGACTATTAGAAGATTGCCAAGACCCTGAAACTGAGCAGCAGCACGGTGGCCAAGACCATACAATGGTCGACAAAAGAAGTTGAGTGCACGTGCTCAGCGTCCTATACAGAGGTTGTGTTTGGGAAATAGACGTATGAGTGCTGTCAGCATTGCTGCAGAGGTTGAAGGGGTGGGGGGGTCAACCTGTCAGTGCTCAGACCATACGCCGCACACTGCATCAAATTGGTCTGCATGGCTTTCGTCCCAGAAGAAAGCCTCTTCTAAAGATGATGCACAAGAAAGCCCGCAAACAGTTTGCTGAAGACAAGCAGACTAAGGACATGGATTATTGGAACCATGTCCTGTGGTCTGATGAGACCAATATAAACTTATTTGGTTCAGATGGTGTCAAGCGTGTGTGGCAGCAACCAGCTGAGGAGTACAAAGACAAGTGTGTCTTGCCTACAGTCAAGCATGGTGGTGGGAGTGTCATGGTCTGGGGCTGCATGAGTGCTGCCGGCACTGTGGAGCTACAGTTCATTGAGGGAACCATGAATGCCAACATGTACTGTGACATACTGAAGCAGAGCATTATCCCCTCCCTTCGGAGACTGGGCCGCAGGGCAGTATTCCAACATGATAACGACGCCAAACACCTCCAAGACGACCACTGCCTTGCTAAAGAAGCTGAGGGTAAAGGTAATCTGTGGGGCATCCTCAAATGTAAGGTGGAGGAGCGCAAGGTCTCTAACATCCACCAGCTCTGTGATGTTGTCATGGAGGAGTGGAAGAGGACTGCAGTGCCAACCTGTGAAGCTCTGGTGAACTCCATGCCCAAGAGGGTTAAGGCAGTGCTGGAAAATAATGGTGGCCCAATTTGGACATTTTCACTTAGGGGTGTACTCAATTTTGTGGCCAATGGTTTAGACATTAATGGCTGAGTGTTCAGTTATTTTGAGGGGACAGCAAATAATATTTGCTGTTATACAAGCTGTGCACTCACTACTTTACATTGTAGCAAAGTGTCATGTCTTCAGTGTTGTCACATGAAAAGTTATAATAAAATATTAACAAAATCCAGCTAGAGAGTCCACATAAAATACTTCCTAATTTGTATTATTTGAAATATTTTGAATAATATTTTAATAATAATTTGTCTGACAGACGTGTTTGGAATCCCTGCAGTACACTGATGCAGCGCTGTACGTCTCCACGCAGCCAGTAAAGCGGTTGAGATGCAGGCAGAAGCTCTGAGAGCGTGAGCAGTGAGAGAGCACATGAGCGGATCCTGAGCTGCTTTACCTGTTTCACTGCATCCTCATAACATGGCGGCCCTTTACTACCGGAGGCAGGGGGATCTGAGCTACAGAAGGTAGTGCTGGATGTGGGAGACTTGGGCTCAACGTGCCGCGGAGAGAGAGACTGAGCCTCCTACAGGAGACAGGGCCAAACGTTACACCTCTGAGGAGCCCAGCTCTCTGATCAGTGTGTGTGTGTGTGTGTGTGTGTGTGTGTGCGTGCGGCGGCACCGAATCTATCAGGCGCTTCCTCAGCAGGACGCCGTGACCTCTGACACTGTTACAATAAACACAACATCCATGTGTGTGGGCATGTGCTGACATCACATGATCATTGAGCAGCACATGTGATTTAACAATCTCAGCAAATACAAACATACACAACCAGCCAAACGTTAGGCATTATTATTTTTTAATATTTTTGAAAGAAGTCCAGTCCGCTCACTAAGGTTGCATTAATTTGATCAAAAATAAAGTAAAAACAGTGAAATATTATTAGTTATTAAATATTATTACTGCTGTGTGTGCACTTTGGATGGGTTAAATGCAGAGCACTAATTCCGAGTATGGGTCACCATACACCCTTTCCTTTCCAATTTAATTTGTCCTTGATGAATAAAAGCAATCATGTCTTTTTTTTAAATGACCCCAAGCCTTTGAATAGTAATGTATGAAAATTCAGCTTTGATCACAGGAATAAATGACAGTTTACATGTAGAAATCATCTATTTTATCTTGTCAAAATATTGCACATTACAGTATTTACTGTATTTTGGATCAAATGCACCCTTGATGCGCAGAAGAGACTTCTTTCAAAAACATTATTCCAAACTATTGACCATTAGTGTTCATTGATAAAGTGAAAACCTCTTTTATTTGAGACTTACTGTTACAGGAGCCGATCAGAATCAGTGTGAGTTTTAGTGAGTGATGAATTAGATGAGTGAGTTTGATTCTTCACGTACTTTCTGCTGCATGCTGCTGCTCTTGGCTTTGGTGGATCCTCTGGCGCTGATGTTGTTGTCTGATGGATTCTGATGGTAAAGCGGCTGCAGGTTTCTCTGATCTGACGGATACGAGCAGCTCGCCGTCTGTCCTGCACTCTTCTGCTGTAACAGAGAGATTTCAGCCGTCAGTCACTGAATCAATGACAAACATCAGTGTCCATGATTAAGAAAATAAATAATCTTTTACAAATACCAGCTTCCAAGTGCCCTTCATATTAAATATGGTTGTGAAAAACCTTTTTCTTTTTTTTTGTGGCAAATTATAACTATAATATTGTCCAGCTCTTTATATAAAGTTTCATATGGATAACAAAACAATAAAAAACATATGAATAATATGACATCTTATTCATTTCTAAATGTCATTAAGTTCCAGAAATGTATACTCCTAAATCTTAAATATTTGTAAAAGTACACAATGATTTTATTATTATTATTAACTAAGTATATAAATGCAGTTGATCGCATCACTATTTTCTTGTCTGTAACTGTAAAGCTACTTTGTAACCGTCTGTATTGTATAAACTGCTATAGAAATCGGTGTGACTTGCCAGACTTGTGTGTGTGTGTGTGTGTCTGTCTGTCTGTCTGTCTGTCTGTCTGTGTGTGTGTGTGTGCAGACATGTATCACCTGTACATTGCGTGTGGCTCTGCTTGCGTTCTGAGGCAGCATGTGCGAGTCTCTCAGCAGGTACGGCTGGCCGGGGGACGAGGGGCTGCTGGAAGGTTTAGTGATGGGTGAATCTTCAGGAGAACACTGAGGGCTCAGGAACGCAGACAGGCCGGTGGGGCTTGCAGATGACGGCGGCTCCATGCAGTGCGGCGCAGCGTGCAGATCGCAGTGAGCCATGCAGCCGCCTTTCATCTGCTTGGCAGCCAGAGGACAGCTGGACGCCACCTGCTCCTGCTTGACGGACACGCCGTAGAACTGCTGCATCTGCACAGGAGGCTGCAGATGCATCATGTGCTGCGGTGGAGCGGGACAGTCATGTGTGCGCTTCCTCTTGTGCAGCTGCATGCGCAGCTCCTCCACCTGCCTCTGCTCCTGGTGCAGCTTCCACGTCAGCTCCTCGATCACCTTCTGCTTCTCCACCAGTATCTTGTCCTTCTCACCGTCCGGTCCCAGTGCGCTCTGGGCCTCGTCTGCGCTCAGCTGGGCCGGCGATGGCTGCAGGCCGAACTGCGGCGAGGACATGGTGACGTCGCTGAAGCTGTCGGGCAGCGAGCCGCTCACGGAGAGATCGGACGAGGCCGGAGAGATGGGCGGCGTGGACCCGCTGCTGCAGAACGGGTAGAAGCCGGTGCCGTGTGACTGGTAGGACGAGAGCGAGCCCGTGGGCGTCACGGGGAATGTGGCTGCACTGATGTCTGCAGAAGTGGCCGGAGAGGCGCAGCTGGAGTCTTTGAAGGGCCGCAGACGCTCTATGAGCGCCGTCTTAGTACCGGACACGGGCAGACCGCGGATCCGCAGCTGCTGCCTGAGTTCAGACACCTGTCAACACACAACACAGTCAAGCGAACAAGTCCAACTAGTTCAACTTCAAAACATTAGTTGCTGCGTTAAATGTTTAATTCTCATAATTAATTTAGAATTTGTATAATGTTTTCACATTCTGGGTACGTTTGGACCCAAATAAGACCTAATGAGTCATAACTATTCATTTTAAATTAAAATCATACTTAATCTTTGAATGTTATTCCCATCTTATTACTGGTTTTAGCCACCTTGTATAAATATTTGTAGTCTTTTTTAATTCTTTGAAATTTCAAAATACACATGAACACACAATTTTTTCTATACTGTTGAGGAATTTTATTTGAATATATCATTGTATGAACATAATAAGAACATATCATCTTAAAATTACTAGGAATAAATCCATTGGAATGAATATGATTAAATGAAATTCCTTTGAATTTATGACGCATGATTGCTACATTTTTTTATTTTATTTGCATAAACATGTAAAACAAAAATGCAAATGGCAATATCTCTTTAAAAAACGACAAGGGTGAAAAACAGATGAATTAATGAACTATGTGTGTTATGAGTATAAGTTTTGTTTCCTAACCAAGTTTTTCATGCGCTGGTCAGTTTTGAGTTTTGAACTCTTAATATGTCAACAAATCAAAACAAGAATTTTGAACATGAATTTATCCAATGATCAGATATATGTTGTGGGAATGTATGCAAATTATTGCATATTTAACAAGACAATGCCTAATTTGCATATTTAAACATAACATTTCATAAATCTTCTAATACGAGACATGTGTCTGAATGTACTGTATTAATCAGCTGGTTTAGTGCGCTGATGCCCGTCAGTGTTTTGCCTTAAATGACTGGTTTCCAGTCCAGATCTTTAACCCCTTCATCACATCCTGACGTGTCAAAGCGCAGCACTGACCTTCAGGTCGTCCAGGTTGGCGGGCAGCGGTCCGGGTCTGACGGGGCTGATGGACGGGTTGCAGTAGCTGCTCTTCACTGGAGAAGAGGAGCTGCTGCTGGTCTGGACGCTGGACGCACATGATGACTGCTGTTCACCGGACGCCCTGTTACACACACAATTATGCTTCTCATGATCAGGAAACTGCCTAAATAATAAAAATTGCATTCAAATGGAACTTTGAAAAATAAAAATATATAATTCTGTTCAAACATTTGGGCTCTGTTCGATTGTGAATGTTTTTGAGGCTCTTCCGTTCATCACGGCTGCATTTATTTGATCAAAAATACAGTAAAAAAAAGTACAATTTTGAAATATTACAATGTAAAAATAACTGTTTTCTTATGGGAATATACACTATATTACCAAAAGTATTGGCACCCCCTTCTAATGAAAGGTTTGACTACTTTAGTAATTTCCATGAGTACAAATCTTAATGTTTAAGCATATAATGATATTCTAGGGAATTGTGTGCTTCTAATTTTATAGCAACAGTTTGGACTCTTTTCTATTCTAACATGACAGTGTCTCTGTGTATAAGACAAGAATCAAAGAGAAATGATGATTCAGTCAGTGTGGAAGAACTTGAACTGGTCTAAACCCAGCTGAACACCTCTGGTGTGACTTTAAATGCAGACCTTGAGCCAAAACTCATCACCAAACACCAATGACTTGTACATTCATTATATGGAACAAAAGTACTGGGACACCCCCTTCAGAAGAGAAAAAGGCACTTCCAAACTGTAGCAACAAAGATGGAAACATAATTCATGTACTTAAAAATTGTATTTCCACCTCTGTTGCAACAGTTTTGAAATGACTGTACCCATATTTACAAGTCACTGGTGTATGGTGATGAGTTGTGAGACTTGTCACAGCACTTACATATTATTGCTCTTTTGTTGATCGATTGCTTCTATTGTCCTATTTTGTAAGTCGCTTTGGATAAAATCATCTGTTAAATGAGTAATAGTTAATGTAAATGTTAAAAACAAGTGAAGGTGCAAATATTTTCAGGTTTCCCCATCAAGTCTACGAGTGTATGTATATAATCAGGACTTGTTTCATCCTCTACGTTGCCCGTGTTTTCTGCAGTGCTGGACTCACTTGTTGAGCGTGCTCTGGTTGAGGGTCTGGTAGCTGAAGCTCTGCTGCTGATGCTGATGCTGATGTGAGTTCTGCTGGCTCAGGATCTGCTGCTGATGTGGATGTTGATGTGGATGTGAGTTCTGCTGGTGTTTCTGCTGGCTGAGGATCTGCAGCTGCAGGAAGAGCTGCTGCTGCTGCAGGAGACGTGCATACGCCGAGTCCATCTGCGGCGGAGGAGACTTCTCTGCCTTCTGGTCCGGCGGGATGTACTGGTGGTACTTCAGCTTCTTTACTTTAGGCTTGATGTCTTTGGGTTTCTTGTGGCGGTTCTTCTCAGACATT
The DNA here is from genome assembly GCA_003573665.1 of Oxygymnocypris stewartii. Classification (NCBI taxonomy): domain Eukaryota; kingdom Metazoa; phylum Chordata; class Actinopteri; order Cypriniformes; family Cyprinidae; genus Oxygymnocypris; species Oxygymnocypris stewartii. The sequence continues at coordinate 15,418 of QVTF01018915.1, forward strand.
TTGGACTGCAGAGGAATTGAAAAACCTCATGAAATGAGCTGATATTAGATATATGTGAGTGCTTTAGAGGTTTCCATTACAATAAGTCCTTATCATCCGTTCTGTGTTTAGTGATCTGAAATGGACGAGATGTTTAGTCTTACCTTGACTATTGCAGGAACAGGAATGGGTGGAGTTTCCTGGCTGTTTGTCATGTTCTCCCGCTGGTTTGGAGGGCTGCCGTCTTTTCTCTGAGACCTCTGCATAACAATCAAATTAAAATACTGTCATTAAACCATTAATAATAACTGATTGCCATGGCCTGTAAAGACTGAGGTATGAAATAATAAGAAAACAGTGCAGTTTATTGAACCCTGGGACAATTTGAGTTTGATTATGTTTTATGTTTTGCATAAAATTCGATCCATCAGGCTTTTATGGCTCATATAGTCTGATATAGTAAGAATAAAAACAGCTCAGTTTTATTCAGAGATTCAAACTGAGCAACAAATATGCAATTGGTACAGATGCTGATATTGATATGATGAAATTCTGATGCTTGTGATGTCATCTTTATGACAGTATAGCAGGTAGTTACATAAAATAATATATATATATCATTCGTGTGACTGACAGTCTCTCCAATAATTTGTTTTAGTAAGATGAGATTTAAATGATTAAAACATATAATGCAATGCAATCCTATGATGATTGAGATGAAGAAATAATCTAAACTATCAATCAGACGACAGAAGGGTGTATAGATCGTTTGAAACATGTTTAACAGCGAAGTTTGATCAGTTATATCAAATATGATACAGTAAACTGAGAGTTAAATAAATGGAATTACATAGAAATGATTTCTTCTGTTAAACATTTCTGCAAACTCCAAACTTTGAATTTCCATAAGTTGATATCCAGGTGACACTGTTTACAAGACGTTGTTTATATTTCCCAATATAGACATTGCTTTACATTAAAAAGGTGATTATTATTAAACATGTACATAATTTACAACTTTCGAAAGCCACAATGCTTAAATAAAAATGCATGAAGTGCACACGCTTCTGAGCGAAAGGTCATGAGGGTTTGATGCCAGGTCTCCTGACAGCTTCAGCCGATGGTTTATTACTCCTGCTGGGCAATCATTGTGAAGCCTGGAGAGTACGATACACTCCGTATTGAGTGTGTAAGAAACACGCTGGCATGCTGATCTGGGCTCAGAGTCAAAGAGCTGTCAGAAAATAACGGCTCCTCCAGAAACAGAGCAGAACCCTGCAGTTCAGCGGATCAGCAAAACACACGACTAGCATCACATATATCAGTCATGAGAGCATTCAGTCTCCAGCTCATTTATTATTTACATTTCATTTCATTGATTAGACAATATATACTAGCATTCAAAAGTTTGGAATAATTCATTTGTTCAAAAAGTATCTTCTGCTCACCAAGGATGCATTTATTTGATTAGAAATATAGTAAAAACAGTGAGACATTATTACTATTTCAAATAACTGTTTTCTATGTGAATATATAATTATAATTTATTAAAATACTATTTCTTTAAAAAATATTATTTATTATAAATTTTATTTTATTCATTTATTTTGCAAATGTGATACTACCATTGAAAAGTTTGGGGTTAGTCTAACATAAATGCATACTCAAAAATGATGCGTTAAATTGACCAAAGATGACAGCAAAGACATTTATAATGTTCCAACAGATTCATATTTCAAATAAATGCCGTTTCTTTTTTAAAAATCCTGAAAATTAAAATGTACCACAGTTTCCACAAAAATATGAAGCAGCACAACTGTTTTTAACATTGAAATCAGATATTAATTGTAATCAATATTAACATAATAATCATAAATGTTTCTTGAGCAGCAAATCAGCATTAGAATGATTTCTGAAGATCATGTGACACTGAAGACTGCAGTAATGATGCTGAAAATACAGCTGCGCATCACAGCAATAAATGACATTTTACTACATATTCACATAGAAAACACAAATGTTAAATTGTAATAATGTATGTGAGTGAGTGAGTGTGTGTGTGTGTGTGTGTGTGTGTGTTTGTGTATTTTTGATCAATTAAATGCATCTTTGGTTAGCAGAAGAGACTTATTTAAAAAACAGTAGTGTATTTATATTTATTGTTATTATTATTTTAGATGATTATTTTTTGTATTTGTATTTATGGGCAAAGAAAAGCAATAATAATAAATAAACGTATGTGTTTCTATATATTCCCTCATCTGTCCAAACTGTCTGCTGCAGGCACGTGCAGAGGGGGAGGGGATTGGGCGGAGGGTGCTTGAGCACCTGCCCCTTTGCCCCATGATGCCCAAAGTGCCCTTTTGTCAAGGCAATTTTTTATTTAATTTTTTAAACACCCTTCTGTGAAGGCCTGCCCAATGTAACTATTAGTAAAATTAATGATTAATAATTTAGCCGTAAATAAAATCACCCACATGATAACCTTTCACCTGACGACCTCATCCGAACGATCCCTCGCGCTCAGGCACCACTTCAATATCGTCCGCGTCACGGTTGCAGCTTAAGTAAGCGGGGTTCTCGGCGGAGTGGTATGCTTGTTTACTTATCATTATTATTATTTTACAAGAACAACGTGAAGAGTATGCATTGCACAGCTTTTGTTTAAATCGCTGTGTTTAGCCTGCAGCAAGCGCCACTTCTAACGTTATACACAGCAGCAGCACCATAAACAAAGGTGCATGTGTTCACTTCATTCGTGCTATTTAAGGGAGAAAAGTTTCATGGGGGTGGAAGGGTCAGGTCTTTTTAATGTCATTTGACTAAAATCTATTCATACTTTTACTTTTATTGTTACAGTATTTATTTAAAATGTAGAGTGCCTTAAAGTAATTACCTCAACACTGGTAAAACAAGGCTATACTGATTTTCTCATTCTCCAAATTTTACTTATCAATCCTGTTTTTAATTATCATTATTATTCAAAAATGAATAAATTCAGAACAGGATTAGAATACAATTATATTTTAAATATGACAATTTCTTTTCTACAAAAGCAACAGTAGTGTTTACAATAGCAAAAACACCTTAGCCTGTAAAGTCAATAACATCTCTCTGGAAATAAATAAAAAAATATCAGTATAAAACGAATAATATACCTGACCTGACATCACAGTGCAGAGTGAAGAAGATATGGCCCTTATAGATTTCAGAACAATGTGTGAAGTGTGTGTGTGTGTGTGTGTGTTCTGCAGTGCAAAGATGCCTCACAAAGAGAGAAGAATAAAACAAAAAAAGAAGGAGCTGCTTGAGGCAGGTGCAAAGAAAATATGATTTAACTTTTAAACTTAAAATGGTCTTTTCTGTTCTGTTTCTTTTTCAAAACTGCATCATGGCATTTGCTACTGTATCAATACAGAAGCATCCGCATCAATGTGCATATCAGCAAGGAATGCGTCACTATACATTGCTGTTATGATATTTTGTGCACAGCCCTATTTAAAGCCTTGTTTCATGTGCCCCTTTTATATTTTGAGCACCTGCCCCTCCAAAGGTCTCTGCACGGCCCACAGCAGACTCTGCTGTGCTGTGTACGGTGACTCACGTGCTCGGTGTTGGGCAGTGACGGTGAGCTCGAGCCGCTGCTCTTGTTCTCTGTAAGCGCTTCGGCAGAACACTGCGACTCTTGACTGTGCGGCTGATCTGGAGACAGACTCTCACCGCTGCTGTCCTCCTCAAACGCGTACGAGTCCTCCTGCTGCGGGAACTTCCCATGGTTCACTGCAGAGATACGAGAGGCGAGATACAGACTCAAACACAGTCAGATAAACTCAGCGAGAAGATCAGTCCAACAGCGAAAAAAAGAAAATATAAGACAAGCAAAAGTACAGAGAGCAGCGAACATGAACGAGACTGATTAACATCTCAACGCCAGCAGTGTTTGACAGAATTACAGCCTCTGAACTCTGTGTCTGTGTAAATATTTGACCGAAAGTCTGTGTCTGATGAGAGAGTGTGTGTGTGTGTGTGTGTGTGTGTGTGTGTGTGTGTTAAACGCGTGCCAGAACATCGATGCGTGTGCCAGTGCAGTGCATGACCGTTTGTCATGTGCAGGGGTCGAACACTTCTGACGCAGTGACAGGAGCCTAATAGAGCACAGGTCACATAAGGGGTCACGAGATGTCTCTCTCTCTGTGTGTGTGCGTGCGTGCGTGCGTGTGTGTGCGTGTGTGTGTGTGTGTGTGTGAGTGTGTGATATATCTGACCATGTGAGCTGGTCTCAGTTAGACACACACACACAGGTTTTATGGGTTCATTCCATAGGTGTAATGGTTTTCATACTGTACAATCTGTATTTTCTATAACCTTACCCATAACCTAACCTTATAATTGCTTTCCTCATGGGCCCCCAAAAAAATGTCCCGAAGAAAAGGTCAAAAAACACGGTAGGAGAGGAGAAGAGAAGAAACCAGGGAGGCGGGGAGAAGAGAGCGAGGAGCGAGAGAAAGGAAAGGAAGGAAAGGAAGAGAGGAGGGAGGAAGAGAGAGAGAGAGAGCGAGAGAGAGAGCGAGAGAGAGAGAAGAGCGCGCGAGAGAAAGGAAGAGAGAGAGAGAAGAGAGAGAGAGAGAGGAGAGAGAGAGAGAGAAGAGAGAGAAGCAGCGAGAAGAGCGCGAGAGAGGCCAGAGAGTAGATATACGATCGATATCCCCGCGAGAAATGAGCGAGAGAGAGAGTAGCTCTCGCTCGCTCTAGTCCTCGATCTCTAGCTATCTATCTCTAATCGCTCTAGCTCATCTATATGCTACTATATCCTCTCATATTCTCCTCTTCCCTCTCTCTCTCTCTCCCTCTCTCCTCTCTCTCTCTCCTCTCTCTCTCTCGTGAGTTATTTTCTTCTCATGTTGATGTTGGATGCTTGTGGCTTGTGGTCTATGTTGAGGTCCAGTGAGCTCCTCACTGTCCACTTACCTCTATCTTAGATCATCTGAGACAGTGTTTGTAAAGAAAATGTCTGTGCCTGCCATTTCTTGATTTTCTTCTTTCTTTCTTTATTTTATTTTTGTTCCTTACAATTCTGAAGCTGTGTACCTCCTTCTCTCTAAACTCTATAAAACATGCACACAAGATGAACAATATTACACTTCTCTTGCAAGCAAAATGACTTAAACACTAGTTTAATTCTTACCGTGGTAGACAGTAAGTATTTTTACTAAGTTACTGTACTTAAGTACAGTTCTCAAGTATCTGTACTTTATTGGACTATTTTTATTATGAGAAACTTTTACTTTACTACATTCCAAATCATAATCTTGTACTTTTTACTGCTTGTGATCTTTGAACTGGAGAAATAATCACTCACGAGAAGTGAAAGCGATGTACGATTTGTGAAGGATATGATTCTTTTCAAAGAGCCTGTTAAATTGGTTTGCACATCGCCAATTGAGCGAATTGCAGCTGTTTTCCAGTCAACAAATCACTGAATTCACAGGTCTGACTCAAAATGTGCCAAGAATGGGAAATCCTCGGAGCTTGAGTACATGCGCAACTGATGGTGTGAAAAGTAAGTTATTTATTACTGTATATGAATATCATATTTAGTCCATTGTTTGTAAACTAAATCTGCTGTAAAAGGGCTGTTTAAACCCACTGTATGAAATGCTTAAACATAGATATGTACATATTTGTGTATTATCACCTGAACAGGGTTGATGTTCAATGGGTTAATGTTACAATAATGCAAATTAACGCCCATGCTACCCTGCTGCCAAATCACTTTCAAATGATGTAAAAGTGCTTTCCTAAAATGGTAACACTTTTTGCCAAATGTTTTTTTTTATTTTGTATCTATATTAATATTTGCAAACACACACTCCCCTCATTTCTACATATACTATATGGTATATTTGGTTATTTTCACTTGTTTGCACACTTGATTTATCAATATAAGGATCAGTGTATGAAGGATAAAATTGTAAAATAAGTATTCATGAATCTGTACTTTTGGCTTTTAATACTTAAGTATAAGAGCTACACAAGAGCTGTTTGTTTTGATTTGAGCCTCAACTACAAGTGTAAGTGGTTGAGCTAAGAAATGTTAAAAACGCTAATGGACAGAACCAGAAGACATGCATCTCATGCACTTCATGCACATTTAAGAAGAGACTGACAACAAAGCACACTATAGAGAAGGGTTTGTTCAACATATATCATATAATTGAATTTGACACGACTAGCAGTCTAATGGTGAGCTGAGCATTCTGGGAAGGGCGTCTCAGACGGTCACGTCTGCTCAAACACCTTTGTAGGTGGTTCGACGGAGCCGCATAAATCACGTCGAGTCAAAACAGAGAATGAGAGGGACATTCATTTGATCTCCAGCGAACAGGGTGGATCTAAATACAGCTGCTGTTTGTCTCAATAAAACACGCTGCTCCTCCAGCAGAGGTAATATAAACCACCATCCCCAGCCTCACACGGCTTACACAACACATTCAGCCGCAGCCTCAGGGGAACATGGACATGTTTACTTTCAACATGTCCCAAAACACTGGATCTGAGCGCACAATATACTGCGGTCAGACGACATAGTAAACACAGCGCGAGTTAATGCCTGTGAGCGAGAGCCCACGGCCTCCTAAATCAAGCTGTGTTTGTTGAGCCAAAGTTTGGGAGGATTGTGAGGAATCTCGCTCAACATCACTAGTGAGGTATTTGCTATTGCAAAGAAGAAGCAAAAAAGATGCAACATAAAGTCATGATATGAATTCAGGAGTTAGTGATGCAACTACACACACAAAATAGTTTTTGCATTCAAATATCTAAAATAATTAAGTTTATAGATATTAAGTTTCTTTTAGATATTAACTTCATTATTTAAGAATGACGTTTATTTTGCCAACCCCACTGACAGATTTTTTTAAAGAAAAACCCACTTAATTCGGACTTAATTAAGACTTCATATCTTATTCTGCTTTACAAGTACTGTATATGTAACTTGATTTAAAGGCATATTTCACCCAAAAATGGTGAAATGATTTTGTCATTATTTACTCTCCCTCATGTTGTTCCAAACATGTATGAGTTTCTTTCTTCTGCTGAACACAAAAGAAGATATTTTGAAGAATATAGGTATAACCAAACAGTTGACGGTAGCCATTGACTGTCATACATTTTTTTACCCATTCAATGGAAGTCAATAGCTACCGTCAACGGATTGGTTCCATATTTTTTTTCCATACTATTAAAGTCAATGGCTACCGTCGACTGTTTGGTTCCATATTTTTTTCATACTATGGAAGTGAATGGCTACCATTGACTATTTGGTTCCACATAATTTCTTTCTTTTTTTTTCTCCATACTATGAAAGTCATTGACAACGGTCAACCAATTGCTTGGTTTCAAATGTTTTTTTTCCCCAAACTAAAGAGGTCAATGGTGAACATCCACAGTTTCATTACCCACATTCTTCAAAATATCATATTTTGTGTTCAACAGAAAAAAAGAAATTCATACAGGAACATAATAATTCATACACACAAAATTCTATTGAGTAAATAATGAGAGATTTTTTTGTGTGAACTCTCCCTTTAAGAATGGTTAGATGTTTGACACACATATTTTTTGCAGTGGTTAGTGATGAGCTGTGCTTTGCTCCGATACCTTTCATAGCTGCTTCTTTAACAGTGGAATCGACAGGAATGATGTTCTTCTCCACCAGCTCCAGCGGGCCAGGTCTGAGAGAGATTCTCTCGTTCAGGTTGTCAGACAGTCTGGCTCGCTTTAGTTTGGTCTGTGAGTCGTGTGCGGGACCTTCGGCAGTGGGTTCTGCAGTAAACACACTATTAATCCAGCACAGCAGCTCTTCAGTCAAACACACACATGATGCAGTGCGGAGAATAAGCAGTTATCATGTCACAAGCCACTCAGACCGAAGCGTTGAAGTGTTGTTATCTGAACCATTCACTTTAAAAACGATTCGTAAAAGATTCAAATAAAACAAAGACTATTAGAGCATGCTTTACAGAAAATACTATTTAATTCAGTGTGTTACTTGCTATTTCTCTGTAATTATTAGTGATATTGTCAAGCAATTTCTGAGTGAAAACTGGTTCAACATCTTTTTTTCAGTGCACTGATTTTATAAAGCTCTTACCTTGTAGAATACGCATGTTGACAAGCTCTGATTTCTCTGGTCGAGTTCTGATTTTGTGTTTTAAATAATCTCCAGTCTGCAATGTCAAATATTAACAAACATTAAATATAATGAGTTGGTTTTTATTTACACAGTTTCACTATAATTCTGTAGATTTGACCTGAATCAAATTAGTTTAATAGCTGATGAACATCACTTTATACTAACCCTCTCTGTGTGTGTGTGTGTGTGTGTGTTGTGTGTGTGTGTGTGTGTGTGTGCGTGCCAAAACCTTTACCAAGTTTCATATATTCATTCAGGTGAACTGAACTGAATTCATCTGAACAAAAACTCCCCTGTCTTCGGTAGTAGAACTGCTTTACAGCTGAAATTAAATTCGTTTGATGACGTTTCATCGTGGTTTCTGTTATATTCCTGTTTATCAGCTGCATGCTTTGACACATCTGTATTGACTTGATTTGAGCAAGACGTAATTATGAGACACTTAACTAGTATTGATGTCATAAAATGATAAGTTCTCAGTAAAAATGATTTCTTGTTGCTGCGTGACTTTGGTTGTAAAGGATTCTTTGCTATATCATTGTTTGGTTCTTCTAACCTTGGATCGCTCAAGACTTTTCCTCTGTTCGTGGAACGCAGCCGGACTCTTCAAGGCTGGAAAAACAAATGAGAAACTGAGTAAATGTGATCGTTTATCTGTGAACACACTGTCAATGTATCTTACATAAATCATCTCTGCCAGCGTCTGATCTGGCCCGTGTTTCTCTGCTACAGCTGAATTATAGTCTGACTGATACAGACGCACTCCTTTCTGTTTTTGTTTTAGAGCTGCTTGCTAAACATCTGGCAGAGATGATATTGTCACCAATAGGCAACTACCCACAACACAATAGCATTATACGTTTTGGCACAGATGAGCATCACTTATGTTTTCTTCAAAAATATATGAACACATGTATGATTATTTAGTTGTTGATCAGCACAGCTGTTGGGTAATCTGAGGTCTGTCATTGATATTCAACACACGGCTGACTTATTGTTATGTTACTGGACACAAGTTCTGCTCAGGTGTGTCTGACTGCAGCCGTTCATTATAAACTAGAATCTAGATCACATGGAACAGAAAAAAACACTGAGAAACTAAGACAAATTAACATTACAACATTAACCGATTACAAAGGATTCAGACAACACAAGAACATCACAAACATTTCTAAATAAAAGCACACAAAAAGGTACACAGGACATATTTCTTACAAAATATTATCTTGTACAAAACATTTTGCAATCCATCACACTTTCTGCATGCTATTCATCACATCAATTGTTATATTTTAAATCAATATAATTAAATTAATTAAAGCTGCAGTCCATAAGTTTTGTCTCTTTGTCGCCATCTCTGTTTGAAAACCAGTAATTGCCGTTACTTGCAGAATCATTTTCATTACGTGGGTTGTGCGGCTCCAGCGCGGATGAATCTAATGCGTATGTGTGACTGTCAGTCACCGGTGTGGACACAGTACTTAGCATCGCAGATTCTGGCCTATGTCTGGGAATATATGACCCAAATAAGAATTTCACCAGATATTGTCATCTGAACAAGTAACACGTCTGCCACATTTGTTCTGAATTGAGAGGAAAAAAAGCATTAAAACAAATCGAGCAATAAACGACCGATTAGCTCATATCACATCAAACCGTGCAAATTATTATTATGTTATACTTTGTTCTCAAATTGTTAATGTTAACAACATCATCATTGCCTACATGTATGTAGCGTGTAGATTTCCATTTCTGTGTAGATGTTCAATTTAAGGTGTAGATTTCAATTTCTTTTTCAATGTTTAATTGTCATACAATTCTGATTTCATATTAAGCAATTATTTTAACCCAAAAAGCTAAATATTCTTCCTACAAACTGGTTCTCTTAAAAAAAAAATCCTGTGTAATTCCAGGCTATCTGTAATCAGATGCACATTTAAAACTGGTATAATTTAATTTCAGTCACATGTGTTTCATAAACACACAATCCGGCATCAAAATGATAAATTTAATTATTCTCGCTGCTGTGAGAAAAGTCTATAAACGATCCGTCAGCTGCAGGATCCTCACATGAGATAGTCTACTGGCCGGGACACAATCTTTATGTTTACAGACGTGACGTAATGATGCAGTGCCACGATCGAATTTCCCCCGAAAATTTACCCGTACCACTCAAATTAGAAAACAGTATTATAAGCTAACCAGTGAGAATCGGGCTAAATAAAGCGATGGTTTTGGACACTAGCTGGTTATGTACTCATTTTATTCAGTTTAAAGGCAATTAGAAATTATAAAAAAATAAGTAAATGTAACCTAAAGGGATAGTTCACCCAAAAAAGACAATTCTGTCATCATGTACCCTCCTAGTTGTTCTAATAAATAAATAAATAAATAAATAGCAATAATAATAATTCCATGATTTATTTGTTGAATGCTAACCAAAGCATGTATGTATTGAATAATATTGTATCTACATGCATTACAATATATATTATTTAATGCTAATTTAATTTAAAATTATATTTTTGTCTTTACAATGATCCTGGTGGACTTGTCACGTTTTGTTTCAATGGTTCTTCAAAAGGTTGCACACACATACAGTCTCATTACATTGCTACAGAAGTCAAAGAAGAAAATGTGAATGTCAGAGGAGAGACGCTGTGAAGAGCGGCGGCTCCTCAGGCACACGCCTGACCGTCTAATGAAGAACAGATGTGCTCAGAGAAATGTACACACACCACATATGTGGAAAATCACAGCGAATATTGAAATATCAGCTCCTCTGAAGAATGCAACCAATTGCATAATTCCAGCCTTTGAAATGTAAGGTGCATTCTGATTTATGAGAGAGCTCTAGCTCTTAGCATTAGATCTTCTGCTTTCTACTGGACGTACTCCTCGTGAGATACTGCCATGTGTTAATAAAACAAACACTAGAACAATTGTCATAAATCACACTGAATAAAACATTACACATGCAGGCAGTAAAACGCAAAGAAAACATGCATTTTCTAAACCCCTTTTCTATAACTATGCATGCTTTCCCACATGTATTTAGATCAGCACCTATTTAAATGCTTAAAAACAGTGTATCTGCGTTTGCCGACCTGTTGTCTGCTGTAAAGAGATAAACAGCCATTGAAAGTTTTTTTAGGAGCTCAGACTCGGTCAGTCACACATCTGTGTGGTTTATCTCCAGCAGACCTGCTGAAATCCAGCCTCCAGCGGCTGAATCTCCTATTACATCAACAGTTCAATTAAAACACCTAAATAAAATATACAGTTATGACTGTATTTGAATAGCGATACCGGAATATTAATGAAACCTAAATCTAAAATCTCTGGTACACCGGTAAGGCCGCAGTATATTTTAGAAGCTGTTTTCTTTAATATCTTTGTATGTTTAGCTATGAATCATCTTACAAAGCCTTAAATCTACAGTATCTCACAGAAGTGAGTACACCTCTCACATTTTTGTAAATATTGTATTATATCTTTTCATGTGACAACACTGAAGAAATGACACTTTGCTACAATGTAAAGTAGTGAGTGTACCGCTTGTATAACAGTGTCAATTTGGTGTCCCCTCAAAATAACTCAACACACAGCCATTAATGCCTAAACCGCTGGCCACAAAAGTGAGTACACCCCTAAGTGAAAATGTCCAAATTGGGCCCAATTAGTCCTTTTCTCTCCCCGGTGTCATGTGACTCGTTAGTGTTACAAGGTCTCAGGTGTGAATGGGGAGCAGATGTGTTAAATTTGGTATTTTCGCTCTCAGTCTGTCATACTGGTCACTGGAAGTTTAACATGACACCCCATGGCAAAGAACTCTCTGAGGATATGAAAAAAAATAATTGTTACTCTACATAAAGATGGCGTAGGCTATAAGAAGATTGCCAAGACACTGAAACTGAGCTGCAGCACGTTGGCCAAGACCATACAGCGGTTTAACAGGACCGGTTCCACTCAGAACAGGCCTCGCCATGGTCAGCCAAAGAAGTTGAGTGCACGTGCTCAGCGTCATATCCAGAGGTTGTGTTTGGGATATAGACGTATGAGTGTTGTCAGCATTGCTGCAGAGGTTGAAGGGGTGGGGGGGGGGGGGAATCAACCTGTCAGTGCTCAGACCATATGCCGCACACTGCATCAAATTGGTCATCCCAGAAGGAAGCCTCTTCTAAAGATGATGCACAAGAAAGCCCGCAAACAGTTTGCTGAAGACAAGCAGACTAAGGACATGGATTGCTGGAAGCATGTCCTGTGGTCTGATGAGACCAAGATAAACTTATTTGGTTCAGATGGTGTCAAGCTTGTGTGGCGGCAACCAGGTGATGAGTACAAAGACAAGTGTGTCTTGCCTACAGTCAAGCATGGTGGTGGGAGTGTCATGGTCTGGGGCTGCATGAGTGCTTCCGGCTCTGTGGAGCTACAGTTCATTGAGGGAATCATGTATGCCAACATGAATGAATGAATGAATGAATGATGAATGAATGAATGAATGAATGATGCATTTATGTAGCGCTTTGTGTACTGTTGTACACCCAAAGTGCTTTACAATCATCTGGGGGGTTCTCTCCTCAACCACCACCAGTATGCAGTATCCACTTGGATGATGCGAAGGCTGCCACAGGACAACAGCACCAGTGAACTCACCACACACCAGCTACAGGTGGATAGGAGAGAGAGTCATAGAGACAATCAAGTGGATGTACTGTGACATACTGAAGCAGAGCATGATCCCCTCCCTTTGGAGACTGGGCCGCAGGGCAGTATTTCAACATGATAATGACCCCAAACACACCTCCAAGACGACCACTGCCTTGCTAAAGAAGCTGAGGGTAAAGGTAATCTGTGGGGCATCCTCAAATGGAAGGTGGAGGAGCGCAAGGTCTCTAACATCCACCAGCTCCGTGATTTCGTCATGGAGGAGTGGACTCCAGTGGCAAATAGTGAAGCTCTGGTGAACTCCATCCCCAAGAGGGTTAAGGCAGTGCAGGAAAATAACGGTGGCCACACAAAATATTGACACTTTGGGCCCAATTTGGACATTTTCACTTAGGGGTGTACTCACTTTTTTGGCCAGCGGTTTAGACATTAATGGCTGTGTGTTGAGTAATTTTGAGGGGACAGCAAATTTATGAAGGAATTTTTATATAGTTTATATAGTGCTTTATAAATATTATAAATAATTAAAATAATTCAGAAATGCTCTTCATTCATAAATTAACTTGAAAGCCGCTCTTCTGTGATGTCTGAATTAAAATATTTTTATATTTTGAAATCATGATGAAATAGGACCATTAAATAATTAAATACCTAAAAAGTAAGTTTTCCATAAAAAATAATAATAATAAAAAAACACAGAAAAGTATATAATAATTGAGTCTTTTAATGTAAAACAAATGTTGTTCAGGCTGTAAAATGCATAAATGAATGCTTGCATAAATAAATAAATAAAACCCAAACAAACAAATAAAGTTATTAACCAAAAAATTTATAATTCAATAGTTTTGTGTTCACAAAAAACTTTCTACTTTGAAAAAGTATTTTGAAAATAATGTTTAAGACGTCTACATTTAAGGTATAAGGACAATATGTTAATGAGATTTACATGATGGGTCCATTTTAAATAGTCATTAAATAAAAGCTTTTCCTTAAAAAAATGGTATAGAAGTTGCTGTAAACTATATGAACTGAACATCAATACAAAAAGTACATTTTTATTGATTTATTTATTTGTATTGTGGGCACACTTATATGTTAGCGATGATGGCTTAAAAATGACTAAAAACCCTTGAAAACGATGTATGCAGAATGTCCTTGATCTCATTTTCAGGTTATAAAGGGAAGTTGCTTTGCCTGATCATCTGTTTATTATTGTTCCTCTCAGCCGTTTGAATGGGCTGATAAACTCTAAGAGCGTTCTGTGCCCGGTGTGTGTGTGTGTGTGCGCCAGATCCAGCTGTGTGAACAGGCCTTTTCTATGTGAATGTTAACAGGTGTGGAGTGTGTGACTGTAGAGCAGATCTTCAGCTCACATGACGCTCGCTGGCTGACGCTGCCATGAAAGCGGTTCGGTCGTTTATCAGGTACCTATAATGCAGTGTGATATAGTCAGAGGAGTGCTGGTGTTACTCACGAGGCATGATGCCCTGCTCAGCGAGCTGCTCTCGCGTCCTCCTCTGCTGGAGTCTCAGCTGCAGGACTGTGGGTGGAGGAGGAAACAGATAATGACTCATCATGAGTGAAGCTGGACAAATCAGACAGAAATCTGTGTCCGGAGAAGGAACACATCATCCCGTACGGACGGGCAGATGCTGCACACACACATTAACAGGCCACCTCTTACGTTTATGAGCGCCTCCCTCCTCTCAGACTTCAGGAGGACCACACACTGAAGGAAGATTTGTTTAAAGCCAGGAGCTGTGTTTATCATAGACCTACATCCTGTTTTAAGAAATATTTGTGGGTCTGTTGCTTCATTTTTGTCTTTGTTTTGGGTGGTGTGTCTCCCATCACGGCAATCTACCCTGTCACTGCACGAGTGCTCATGTATTACGTCTGTGCACAATCTACTGTATGTAAGACTAAGACGAATGAGTGAAAAAAATGGCTTTGCTTCTTTATAAATTACGTTTTACCAGTCATATAGTTCAACAGCAATATGACATTTGGTTGTTTGTATCACTCTGAATGTGTTTGCATGTTGCATGCAAGTGCGCAAGACTGTCCAAGGTCTTGAAAATGCCAAAGTGCAGTGCCCTTAAGGCACACTAAATCCACACTCTCCGCACGTTTTACTGGTGCAAAGATAAGTAGTGGTGATATTTATTTTGTACAACATTTGCATCTGCTTTTTAATCACTTAAGCACCACAAATTTAATTGTGTAATGATATACGGACTACTGAGCAGACAGTTGATTTTAAAATGCAAAGTATTTAAAATAAGAATAAATCTCTGTAAACACTTGCATTTTTACAACACTATTAAGGCCCGTACACACCGGGACGAATTTCGCGCGCGTTATTCGCCGACGTTTAACGCCTCATGACTAAACAAAGGGCGCCAATGTGAGTGTGCACACCGACACGAAAAACGCCACGCGTAAAAGCGTCATTTTTTTTTAAACGCCTCGGGTTCGTTTTTTTGGTTTGACGCGCCGCGTCAAAAACTATCCGACCAATGAGATTGGCGCTTTTGCTCACGTGTCTGGAGCAGCTGAAGTTACAGTAAAACACAACTTGGGGGCGCTCAAACACAAAACAGTCTTGCCGAGCAATAGGGTAGTGACAGTGTGGAAATGTTCCCATTACACACGATGGGGAGTTACATTAAAATAACCTGTAAGCGCTGTGCTTGTTTTACTTTGACTTTAATATCAGCGGCAATTCTGCTTCAAGGACTGTTTAAATAAAATAAAAATCAGCAAATAAATTCTCATTACAATAGCCTGTAAGCGCCGTGCGTGTTTTACTTTGACTTTAATATCAGCAGCAATTCTGCGTCAAGGACTGTTTGAATAAAATAAAAATCAGCAAATAAATTCTCAAATAAATGAGAAACGAATGTTTTTTTTTAAAACATCACTTAGAGCAGGGATGCCTAATAGATCGATCACTTAGACAATGCTGGAAGATCACGCTTTAGGTCAGTGTTTCTCAACCAGGGGGGGGGGGGCGAGAGATAAAACTACAATATAATATATTCACTAATATTATGACTCGTATGTTAAGTCATGTAAAAAAATATATAGCCTATAAATAAATAAGAGTACCACCTCTCTACATATTCTGTGTTTCGGAGCAGCACATATTTCTCATCGTGTGTAATACAGACTGAACGGTTGCTCAAAAACGCTGTATATATATCATATGATACGCAAACTACATCTCTCAGTTGGATAAAAGAAGCCAGTGTCACACTAGTACACACAAGTGTTGATGGACGACTATTGTAATCAAGGAAAAGATGATTACAGTGACATACAGGATCGTGCATTAGGCGCGCGTTATGTCCGTTATGATGCGCAAACGAACCGTGTATGCGCTCTCGGCTCACTCATATTTCTGCTTGAACAGATAGTTAGGCTAACAAATAAAAGTGTAGTCTGCATAAAATTGTATTTATATTATTCGTCTTGTATTTATTGACAGAAAAATGTCAATAACATTTTGCTGCCAACACGAAATAAAGTGTCACAGAGAGAAAAAAGTTATATAAAAATTGTAATCCCTATTATAATTTGTTTTGTCAGGATATAATTCGTTTGTGCTAACATTCAGCCTACAACACAATAGAAAAAAAATGTAGGTTTAGCCTAATATATATTTTATATAGTATACAAGTCCTGTCAAAATACGAAATTAATTTAACATCTTGCTGTTAACACAGTGAAAAGTGCAGCAGAGAAAAATAAATAAATTTGACAGTCTGTCATTTAAAATGATAGAATAAGCATAATACAAAAAAAAAGAAAAAAGGAAAGATAGTTGAACGTCCTTCAATGACATCGCATTCGCACTCCATCTTTATTCTGCTCTGTCACTCATCACAACCTGCCAGTTTTGTTTGAGAGCTGTATATTATATCTGCATCTTTGCACATGCTTTGCTCAGACCCCGCAAATAAAACGAAGCACTGGTTCGTGCTGCAGCGCGCGCATAACTGTCCGAGTGCAGGCTGTACCGGAGCTCGATAAGAATAAAGCGCGCACAAAACTGTGATGCACGGCTCTCGTTCGTTCGGTGCACTGCTTTGAGCAGCAGTGTCCTCTAACTGAACTAAATTATTTTTATTACTATAAAAAAATCTAAACGACGGTGAGATCTACACTGCCGGGAAGAAATAAGACAAAGAAGATGCAAGGCAAGATGAATGTAGAGCTGCTGGTCTCGTTGGTGTCTGAACACAAATAACTGTATGACAAATTTGTATGATTTTGACAAGGCGTAAATACTTGCTCTCTTCTTCTGAGTGACAAGCGAGTGTCAGAAGCGTAAAGTTGCGCAGCTCCACCTTGTGTACCGGGGTATTTCTGTTTCACATTAAGCGCCATCTAATGTCAGGGAATGAATTTGCATGTTCACTCGGCTCATCGTCAGCGAAAATCGCTTGGGTGTGAACACAACAAACGCGTTGAAAAACGCTGGCGAATAACGTGCGCCGATATTCGTCCCGGTGTGTACGGGCCTTTAGGCGGTGTTCACACTTGGCGTCTTTTTTGAAGCTGCCGGCGTCTGTTTTACATTATAATCCTATGGAGTAAACCGTGTTTTCAAAAAAGTCCTGAGCGCTTTTTAAAACGCCACCGCCGGTGTCTTTTTCTGCAGCTCTGAGCGTTTTTTCGAGTTGAAAAAAGTTCAACTTTTCTGAAAAAAAAACGCCCTACCGTCAAGTGCCTTTTTGACAGCTGACCAATGACAAGCGAGTAGCGAGATCAGTCGTTTCCATAACAACAAGAAAAAAAATTGAGAAGGTGCCTGGTAGATAGACGTCGTTGTGAATCGACATTTTCTTTCCCGTTAACTTCAAAAGACAACGCAAGAGCCAACTTTGACTCTTTCTTGACATTTCTGCAGCACACAGCGCTAGGCTATTGTTGCAGCTGTTGCTATGGCAACAAAAGACGCTCTCGGCTGCTATTTGTAACAGACGCTGCCAGCTTTGTTTTTCATGAAAAAAGCGCTCTTGTCAACTTTTTCTAGTCAAAAAAGACGCCAAGTGTGAACATAGCCTTAGGCTGCATTTACACTGTGAGTCTTAATGCACAGATCCGATCTTTTGACCATATCCGATTTTTTGGCCCGTCTGTTTACATGCACTTTATACACGACTGGTATCCGATATCTGTGTTTACATTAACTCTCGCCCAAAAGGATTGTCTGCAGTGATCGCTTTACTATGCACATGGTAGACCCTCGGGTTTTAAATGGCCGTGCTATTAAAATGATTTAATTCACGTCGAATGGCTATTATTATTTGCCAGCATTGACAACGGCGGCTGTCATGGATGTTTTGCAGCACAACATCTTACTGAACAGATAAAGACTGGACAATAACGTTAAATTTGTTAGACTATTTTATCTACAGCTGAGGTAGAATTCTTTAGTGAAATAATGATGATATTTATCTAAATTAATTTGAATGAATTAACGAGAGAAAGAGAGAGAGAGAGAGAGAGAGAGAGAGAGAGAGAGAGAGAGAGGATTGTGAAGTATTGCAAACAAGCTTGTTGGTTTAATTACAAAAATCAAAAATAATTACAAAAACTGAAAGTTATCACCTCATTGCTGAGAAATATAATGTAGCTTTTAGCTGTTGTATGTTCAAAATTCACGGGGCAGGGGTTGAAAACCAGCTCCTGCGGTTTGTGCAATTTCTTATCTATTTGTAATGCTTATTC
Organism: Oxygymnocypris stewartii; assembly: GCA_003573665.1. Lineage (NCBI taxonomy): Eukaryota > Metazoa > Chordata > Actinopteri > Cypriniformes > Cyprinidae > Oxygymnocypris > Oxygymnocypris stewartii. The sequence goes on from QVTF01018915.1 coordinate 33,998, forward strand.
TTATTGCATTTCAATAAAAATGCAACCGCATACAGCACGCCGTCAGTAAAACAGCATTACAAATCGTTATGAGCAAACACAACGCCCTCGCATTAGGAGTTCTGTGGGGAATCGGATATGTGTGTGATTAGACGTAGGTCGGATATCCAGATATCGGATATGCATCCGATTTAAAACCACATTTGGAAGTGGCTCAGATGGGATACGAAAAAATCGGATCTTGTGCAGATTTTTTTGTGTTTACACGCGTGCATTAAATTCCGATCTGTGTCAGATGTGGGCAAAAGTTTGGATTTTTTCTGCCAGTGTAAACAGCCTCAGTGTATCCCATGAGGAAATGAAGAGATTGACACACACTTGTGGTCCTTAACCTCACTTTAACACTAGGGCCAAATACAGGAAATATGTCATATAAGTAGTCAAGCGCAAAGACAATTGGTACAATTGGTACCTTTTGGTATTTGGACAAGGCATAACTGTCTTTATGAGCACTTCATTGAATCATTCACTCAAGTGATTTGCTCTAAACACTGATTCATTCAGAAACCAAACATTTAAAGGCCCCATCATACCAAAAACGATAACTATATATTAGCATCCGCAACAGCAGACGATATCGCCTGTTTATTCTAAGCACATGCACGTCTGCGATTTTAAATTCTCAAGCTCATTATATTACAGCAATAAGCCCAAAGAAGCCGTGGTTTACAGTGAATTTATAACAGCTAAGGCGCGAATCGGAGACCATGACTTCTTGGGGCTTATTGCTTTTATAAAATGGTTATTCCATATATGTAGTAAGGTTTCACAAAATAAAACTGAGCAAATAAAATGTAATGATATTGATAAAACATTATTCTTCCACCAAACAATGTAGTTCCTCAGAAACTGTTGTGGTTCCAACAAAGTGGTTGCCGAGCAACACACAAATGAAAATAAAGGTGTATGTTTGTAGAGTAATTTACAACAGCTTCGAACTTGGCTCAACCAATCAGAATCAAGGACCGGAACTATCCGTTTTATAACAATGTTTTTATCATTTATCAGCTAGAAAAAAATTCTGAAATCGATTCCAATGATGTTGCTACTTTGTGTCTTTATCATTACAGCTGTAGTGTGGACTCTGCTATTCTTTAATATTGAGAATTTTTTTTAGAGCTATATCGTTTTCTTTATAGTTATCGTCCTTGGTGTGAATACTAAAGCACTGATTAATTAAGAAACAAGTAATCGTCTGTAGAAGTGAATTCATGAGTCATTCACTAAAGTGATTTGTTAAAAACACTGAATTATTCAGGAACAAATCAAGTAACTGTCTTTATGAGAGAGTCATTGAATCACTCACTCAAGCGATTCATTCAATAACTGATGTGTGTTGATTGTATTTTCACCTCATCTGGAAATGTTTCCATTAGTGAAGGAAAAATAAACACAGTAAGACAATATCGTGTCTAAAAATGTAAGTTACTCAGTGATGTTTACTGAACTGTATAACAGCAATATCACACAATTACAGAAAAATCACATTCTTGCTCGCAAGATATTGCTGAAATACACTTCCCGCAACACGGACGCTGGTTAACGTGTGGACATGCAACAGGTCTTGTACTTGTCAATGTACATTTGATCGCCCATTCGTTCTTCCATTTATCATCGCAATCAATCAACCAGCTGCATAATTGTGTTGTCGACACAAAAGCAGGCAGACTGACTGATGGCTCCGTGTTCATAGCGCTGAGATCATGCATCAGCTATCTGCATACATCTGCTTTTGTTTAGGTCACACAACCTGCACTTCTGTGTCCAGCGCCAGCATCTGTCATGCACTGCAAGTATGTGGACAAACAAGAGAAATCTAATGATGTTGAGCTCTGGCACACCGACACAACCTCTCACGCACAAATAATGCTGCCAGCTCTCGCATGATCGCTGATATGAACTGAGACAAGCAGTGCCAGTCTGCTTTTGGCGGATGGAACGAAACTCAATCTGGACCAATCTAGATCAAAATTTGAATGCTGTTTGTTCGCTATAAGAACAGTCACTGGACCTCACGTTTGCTCTCCAGAAACAGGTGAGTTCATAAAAGCCCAAAGTGGAAAAATGCCTTCTGGCGACGTGACACATTTAAGCAGGGCAAACGAAAGCGCCAGACCCATGATTGCCCTCAGTGATTGCCCTCAATAAGAATTATCACAGCTTTGCAGACAAACTGGATCACATGACCCTCCACAATCAAAACCAGATGATCCGACTCAATAGCACAAAAATAGCTGCAGCCGTTGTCTTCAAGGCACATACCTGCAAAAACAACTTGTACCCTGTATAATTTGCCCTAATGAGAACAATTACGTATTAATTATGCAATTTCACAATACTCATGCTATGTTAGAATATCCCCATTTAAACTGCAGTACCACCACAGTCTTGTTTGACTTGTGTAATCTATGAAACTCAAATGTCATGAGCTGCATGACAACTGCCCAGAACTTTGACGTTAACTGCATTGCCTGTAAATAGCAAGGCTGTAATCTTGACACGACACAGGCAGCCGTGACACATGCACATTCAGACAGACTGAGGCACAGGGTGACGCGTCTCAAGCAGAACGTGGAGTTCAGACATGAAGCACTAAAACGTTTAGTGTATTTTTAGTGTACTTCATGTCTGATAAAGGTTCTTCATTGGCATCTGCGGTTCCTTGAACATCCATGGAGCCATTAAAGATTCTTTAGATTATTAACATACTTTCTCACTAGGACAAAAATGGTTCTGACCTCTTTTGGAACCTTTATTTTTAAGAGTGTGGAACCTTTCCATTCTACAAAACCTTCGTTTTAGTGGAAATTGTTCTTTAGAAGGAAAAATGGCTCTTCCTTAAGAACAGTTCACTGAAAGGTTCTTTTCGGGACACAAAATAGCTCTTCTATGGCAACCCCGTTTTTAAGAGTGTAAACGCTAAATAGATGTGTGTTCATCAGAGAAACCTGAAGCTCTGAAGGCCAAGATGTTCATTTTCTATGAGTGAGGATTGATTTTAAGGTATTTTTTGGGAGATTTGAGGCCAAACACTTTGGTGTCTTCATGCATGCGCAAACACAGAGCAAACAGGAACCAGCAATGTCTCTTTAACTTCTGCCTGGCATGTTTTGTTTTCATGCCAATGGCACGTCAAACCATTTATCAAAGTCTTTGTTCACGCTTTTTAATTTGAGGCAGTTTACCCATTAATGCAGGTTTATTTGCAGGTTATCAAAAGCTCTTACTACGTGTATGTTAATAAAAACATCTATTGTCACCCAACAACATAAACAGCCTTTAGTTGCCTGTGAGCTTTAACAAGTTAAACGTGTCTGTAATCCTCTTTAAAAAAGCCCAGTGACAACATTTCAAACCTTGATCTCAGATGCACGAGTATAGAAAACATTTAAACGGGTTATGTAATCTCATGTCCTGTTGAAGATCTCCAATGAGCCAAACACGTCAACAGGGAACATACTGTA
>QVTF01018915.1:40000-87500 GCA_003573665.1 Oxygymnocypris stewartii
AAGGCAGGGTGCGACCCAGAGTTTGACAGTGAACACAGAGCATCCCTGTGAATTCCTGCGAGGGTCACTGAGTCCCGTCCTAATCCTCCCTGTAATTGGGCTCCGAGTCTGCGGCGTGACATCTTACATCTGACACCTCCGGCTCATGATATGTGGCTGTATACAGTAACACACACACACATGTTCTTTAACGGGGCATCCGTCTTAACATGAGCTCAGGAACGTGAAGTTTTCTTCACTGGATCCAGCGTTTCAAACCATACTGGAATCATCAGAATCATTATCTCTCAGCATGTGTTTATTGGCGTCCTGAACAGAGTTTTTTTTTTGTAAAAAGAAAATCACAAAACATTCTACACAAGATCTAATATAAATGATGTCTGAGTATTTGTATAATTTAACGTGTTTAAAAGTTAAAAACATCATTCATCAGTTTCCAGTGAAAACATTTCCACACTTTGAATGAAAGCATAACTCTTCTGGTTCTTTTGGGGGAACATTTAAAGTGCAATGTAAAAAACAATCTGAACTGAAATCAAATTCAAATTACAGTGAAGGTTTTTGTCAGCAGATAGTCTGTGCTTTGAGTAATACACCTGTCTAGGGACCTATTTGTGTCATTTGTTATTCATGTCTTTTAACTGCTGCTGCATTTCCAAACGCCAGGAATTGTCCGATTTGAGACGTAATGAAATACTTTTTAAAACAATACTTTACAATAATTATATAATATGCTCCGTCTGAATTGTTCTGAGCAGGAGTTCTATGAGGAAACGGCCAGCTCTTGGCTGCGTCCCAGACAAGGGTCCCGCACGCAGACAGACGGGGTCCCGACTGGAGCCAGTGAGGCCAGAGCAGGAGGAGGACTAGCAGAGGACGGGACACACAGAGAGACACATGGGCTCAGAAAAACATGACTGAGACTGATAGAAAACGGACATGCAGCGGGGTTTAAACGTCTGGGATCATTTAAAAAAATTATTTTTAATAATGTAAAATATAAACAATTGTTGAAATATTATATGAAAATGTATAATATTATAATTTAATTAAGAACATTAATATAAATAGTCAATAATAAATAGTAATATTCATCAAATTAATATAAAATATTACAGTTGAATAACTGACTTTCAATGAGGACTTTTGGACACCACTTAATGTACATATTATATACTGTGTGTGTGTGTGTGTGTGTGTGTGTGTGTGTGTGTGTGTGTGTGTTATTAACAAACTGCATATTTAAATATACACTGACCAAAACTATAAACGCAACACTTTTGTTTTTGCCCCCATATTTCATGAGCTGAACTCAAAGATCTAAGACTTTTTCTATGCACACAAAAGGCCTATTTCTCTCAAATATTGTTCACAAATCTGTCTAAATCTGTGTTAGTGAGCACTCCTCCTTTGCCGAGATAATCCATCCACCTCACAGGTGTGGCATATCAAGATGCTGATTAGACAGCATGATTATTGCACAGGTGTGACTTGTGGCCACAATAAAAGGCCACTCTAAAATGTGCAGTTTTATCACACAGCACAATGCCACATTATTATTATTATTATGTTGCAAGTTTTGAGGGAGCTTGCAATTGGCATGCTGACTTCAGGAATGTCCACCAGAGCTGTTGCCCGTGAATTGAATGTTCATTTCTCTACCATAAGCCGTCTCCAAAGGCATTTCAGAGCATTTGGCAGTACATCCAACTGACCTCACAACCGCAGAACACCTGTAACCACACCAGCCCAGGACCTCCACATCCAGCATCTTCACCTCCAAGATCGTCTGAGACCAGCCACCCGGACAGCTGCTGCAACAATCGGTTTGCATAACCAAAGAATATCTGCACAAACTATCTCAGGGAAGCTCCTCTGCATGTTCGTCATCCTCATCGGGGTCTCGACCTGACTGCAGTTCGTCATCATAACCGTCTTGAGTGGGCAAATGCTTACATTCAATGGTGTCTGGCACTTTGGAGAGGTGTTTTCTTCACGGATGTATCCCGGTTTTCACTATACAGGGCAGATGGCAGACAGCGTGTATGGCGTCGTGTGGGTGAGTGGTTTGCTGATGTCAATGTTGTGGATCGAGTGGCCCATGGTGGCAGTGGGGTTATGGTATGGGTAGGCGTATGTTATGGATAACGAACACAGGTGCATTTTATTGATGGCATTTTGAATGCACAGAGATACCGTGACAAGATTCTGAGGCCCATTGTTGTGCCATTTATCCACGACCATCACCTCATGTTGCAGCATGATAATGCATGGCCCCATGTTGCAAGGATCTGTACACAATTCCTGGAAGCTGAAAACATCCCAGTTCTTGCATGGCCAGCATACTCACCGGACATGCCACCCATTGAGCATGTTTGGGATGGTCTGGATCGGTGTATACAACAGCGTGTTCCAGTTCCTGCAAATATCCAGCAGCTTCACACAGCCATTGAAGAGGAGTGGACAACATTCCACAATCAATACCCTGATCAACTCTCTGCGAAGGAGATGTGTTGCACTGCGTGAGGCAAATGGTGGTCACACCCTGACGGGTTTTTGGGCCCCCACTGGACCCCTCCAATACAGTAAAACTGCCCATTTTAGAGTGGCCTTCTATTGTGGCCAGCCTAAGGCACACCTGTGCAATAATCATGCTGTCTAATCAGCATCTTGATATGCCACATCTGTGAGGTGGATGGATTATCTAGGCAAAGGAGGAGTGCTCACTAACACAGATTTAGACAGATTTGTGAACGATATTTAAGAGAAATAGGCCTTTTGTGTACATAGAAAAAGTCTTAGATCTTTGAGGTCAGCTCATGAAAAATGGGGGCAAAAACAAAAGTGTTGTGTCTATAATTTTGTTCATTGTATGTATGTATGTATGTATATAAATATATATATAATTATTATAATTACATTTTTTACAACAACTACTACTACTACTACTTATAATAATAATAAATAAATATATATATATATATATATATATATAGTGGGGCAAATAAGTATTTGATACATTGACAATTTTTCAAGGTTTTCCACTTGCAAAGAATGGAGAGATCTGTAATTTTCATCATAAGTACACCTCAACTGTGAGACAGAATCTGAAAAAAAATGTATTTCCTGCAATATGTATTTGATACAATAGAAAAATAGAACTTAATATTTGGCACAGAAACCTTAGTTTACAATTACAGAGGTCAGTCGTTTCCTGAAGTTCTTGACCAGGTTTGCACACACTGCAGCAGGGATTTTGGCCCGCTCCTCCATACAGGTCTTCTCCAGATCTTTCAGGTTTTGGGGCTGTCGCTGGACAACACGGAGTTTCAGCTCCCTCCATAGATGTTCTATTGGGTTCAGGTCTGGAGACTGTCTAGGCCACTCCAGGACCTTGAAATGCGTCTTACGGATCCACTCCTTAGTTGCCCTTGCTGTGTGTTAGGATCATTGTCCTGCTGGAAGACCAAGCCACGACCCATCTTCAATGTTTTTACTGAGGGAAGGAGGTTTTTGGCCAAAATCTCGCGATACACGGCCCCATCCATCCTCCCCTCAATACGGTGCAGTCGTCCTGTCGACTTTGCAGAAAAGCACCCCCAAAGCATGATGTTTCCACCCCCATGCTTCACTGTTGGGATGGTGTTCTTGGGATTATACTTGGATTTTATACCAAAAAGTTATATTTTAGTCTCATCTGACCACATGACCTTCTCCCATGCCTCCTCTGGATCCTCCAGATGGTCTTTGGCAAACTTCAGACGGGCCTGGACATGTGCTGGCTTGAGCAAAGGGACCTTGCGCGCGCTGCAGGATTTTAATCCATGACGGTGTAGTGTGTACTAATGGTAACCGTTGAGACTGTGGTCCCAGCTCTCTTCAGGTCATTGACCAGGTCCTCCAGTGTAGTTCTAGGCTGATCCCTCACCTTTCTCAGGATCATTAATACTCCACGAGGCGAGATCTTGCATGGAGCCCCAGTCCGAGGGAGATTGACAGTCATCTTGAATTTCTTCAATTTTTCTAATAATTGCGCCAACAGTTGTTGCCTTCTCACCAAGCTTGCCTATTGTCCTGTAGTCCATCTCAGCCTTGTGCAGGTCGACAATGTTGTCCCTAGTGTCCTTAGACAGCTCTTTGGTCTTGCCCATAGTGGAGAGGTTGGAGTCTGATTGATTGAGTGTGTGAACTGGTGTCTTTTATACAGGTAACGAGATCAAACAGGTGCAATTAATACAGGTAATGAGTGGAGGATAGGGGGGCGTCTTAAAGACAAACTAACAGGTCTGTGAGAGACAGAATTCTTGCTGGTTGGTAGGTGATCAAATACTTATTCCATGCAATAAAATAGAAGTTAATTATTTAAAAATCATACAATGTGATTTTCTGGATTTTTTTTCTCTCACACTTGAGGTGTACCTACGATGAATATTACATATCTCTCCAGTCTTTGTAAGTGGAAAACTTGAAAAATCAGCAGTGTATCAAATACTTATTTTCCCCACTGTATATATATATATATATATATTTAATCTCGAAACACACTACTCAGCGGCAGAGGCAGAAAAGCAGCTGGATGGTCTCGGTCTCAGTTAGTGCTGTAGTCAGTAATGACCCGTCTCTGCTCACTGTCATGCTGCCGCCGTCTCACAGATGCACACGTCCACAGGTAAACACTCATAAGGTCTGCAACTGCCGTCTGTGTGCTACGCTCAGGAAATATGTTTCTCTTTCTTGGTATGTGAAGAAAAGCTTGTCTGGGTCTTTCAACATTCGTAGAGGCTATGACTCCTTTAACAAAGAGCTTTGTTGAGAACCTCATCAGGAATTCACATATTAATATAATCAAATTCTGCTCTACATGATTCATTGATTTTATCAGCTCCAATCAAACGTTATCAGAGTTGCCGAAGCTTTCACACACATTGCTTTTTCTTGAATATAGTAGGCGTTATTAAAGGCCACACGTGATGATCAGCTTAAACACATTTTAGCCTGAACTGATATTTCTTCAAACGCTAGTCAGAAGAAGAAAACCCTAAAATCAGAATTGAGAAGAGAAGACCTCAGGCCAAACCTCACGAGAAACTAATGATGTGATTTATAGTGCTGTGAGGGTTGAGATCTGCTCTGAGCTGCAGAAGATCCACCTGAAATAAAAAACACAACAAGAAAAACTTTGCAGAGGCTGGGAAATCCATTAATCTGGATTATTGTTATTATCTTGTGTCTTTGAGGCTGTTTAGGTTTTGAGACTTAACCTTTGTCTGCAAGGCTGGATGCATGATGTTGGAGGAGAAAGAAATGTGCATGAATGACTACAGTATAAAAAAAACTGAATAGAAAATAAATGTATTTAATATTTTATTTGAATTTGATATATGCTGTATATATATATATATATATATATACACTGTATATTATAATATTCTATTCTATTTGAATTATACTTACTTTATTTGAATTACACACACACATATACTATGGATTCCAGTCTTTGATCCGAGACATTGAGTTTCTGCCGATACTGATTATCCAATACTATGAGATAATCTGAGATCCAATATTTGTATATTCCTAGTGTTTGATGCACAATTCAAGTACATTCAAGTTATTAAAATCAATCCAATATGTGTGTACGATACACTGTCTCTTTGTATATATTTGCATTAACTGTATAAAGACATAGAATATGGGACTACTGATGTAAACTAAATAAGCAGAATAATTGCAACAAAAAAGTAGAGATACAATCATGGCTAAAAATATCGGCACCCTTGGTAAATATGATCAAAGAAGGCTGTGAAAAATAATTTGCATTGTAAATCCTTTTGATCTTTTATACAAAAAAAATCTAACCTTTGATTGGATAAGAATTTACAATGGGGGGAAATATAATTCTGAAATAAATGTTTTTCTCTAATACACATTGGCCACCCTTTTATTCCATTACTTTAGAAACCTCCATTTGCCAGTTTAACAGCTCTACATGTTCTCCTATAATGCCTGATGAGGTTAGAGAACACCAGACAAGAGACCAGAGACCATTCCTTCATCCAGAATCACTCCAGACCCTTCAGATGCACAGCTCCATGTTGGTGCTTCTTCTCTTCAGTTCACTTCACTCATTTTCTACAGGGTTCAGGTCAGAGGACTGGAATGACCAGCAGAAGCTTGGTTTTGTGCTCAATGACCCATTTTTGTGTTGTTTTTGAAGTTTGTGTTTGGATTATTGTACGGTTGTAAGATCCAAACATGGCCCATTATAAGATTTCTAACAGAATCAGTCACTTATTGATTTTGGATCTGTTGGTATTTGATGTAATCCATGATGCCATGTGTCTAAACAAGATGTCCAGGACCTCCAGCAGAAATATAGACCCACAACATAAAAAATACTGCAGTATATTTCATTTTACACATGGGGTACTTTTTATCCCTGTGTTCACCAAACCCATCTTGAGTGTTTGCTGCTAAAAAGATCATTTTCTTTTAGTTTCATCTGACCATAGAAGCCAGTCCCATTTGAGGTTCCAGTCGTGTCTGACAACTGAATATGCTGGAGTTTGTTTTTGGATGAGCTAGGACATTTTTTATTGAAACCCTCCCAAAGGACATGAGGTGATGTAGGTGCTGTTTGACAATTTTTTAAAGGTTTTCTGACCCAAAGACTCAACAATTTTCTGCAGTTCTCCAGCTGTGGTCCTTGGAGAGTCTTTAGCCACTCAAACTCTCCTCCTCACCGTGCATTAGGACGATATAGACACACGTCCTCTTCCAGACAGTTTCGTAACATTTTATGTTTTAAGGGGTTTTGGGCTTTGTTTTCCCTCCTATTTATATTTCTGTGAAACAGGAAACAATGGCTGAATAAATTCATGTTCATAATCACCCTGGAGTGCTCAAAATTGTAAATATGAATGGGAATATACTTCAGAGATATTTTGCTCATAAGAATTTCTAGGGGTGGCAATATTTGTGTCCAACGTGTATTTGAGAAAAACATTTATTTTGTTATGATATTTCCCCCAATTTTAAATTCTTATCCAATGAAAGGTACATTTTTTGTAATTTTTTTAAATAAAAGATCAAAAGGATTAACAATGCAGATTAATTTTCACAGACTTCTTTGATCATATTTACCAAGGGTGCCTATATTTTTGGCCATGACTGTAAGGTTAGAAAGCATGAAGCTGACATTGTCAGAACACCAGTCTGTCAGTCAAATTCGAAGCAAGACGCAAACCATAGCAACGTGTTATGACAAGGACATCTAATAAAAGTAAATGATAAATTAATGAATGATTGTTAGAAAAGTGCACATCAAATGCATTGAACAAGGAAGCTCAAACACATGTGACATGCTAGAACAGACCTCACTGGTTTTCACGCATCACGCATGCATATTTCTTTTTATGGTTTTAATGATGACTGAACATATACTTTTGAGCTTATTCTTTTCATTTTAATGGTGGTTGGCAAATCTACTGGAAAGTGAATACTGCCATCTACCGCACGTCACCGGCATGACAGCTGACATAAAATAAGGATCGGGCTTAAGGTGCGTTTCCACTACAGCGACAAATCTGAGCTCAGTTCCAGTAGCCCCTCACTGTAGAAGAAAGATCCAGGGGGCGGGGTTGGATCCACATCTAAAGGGGTGGAGATGGATAGGTTTAGGGGTGGGTTTAGGGATCAGAGGGTGGAGAGGGGTAGGTGCCGCTGGCAATGCTACAATGCCTCTGCTTTGGGGCGTGTCATATTTTGCAGAGCACGCCTCTAAAAACAATTTACCCTGTTTGCATTTAATCTTGCATACATTTTTCGCTTGATATTTGCATAAAGTCGAGAAATACCCCCCAAAAAATTGACACTTTCTGGCCGAAAGTGTCAATTTTGTCAATACACTCTCTTTGAAGAAAGTTTCAATGCCACAATGCACCATGCGAGCGTTTAAGCTCAAATTCCATAAGAATGAATTGAAAACGCTCGCTCTCCGCTTCTCGTTATATGGCAGTGGAAATGCACTGTGATGGGACTGAATGCAGCGAAGAGAAAGCAAAGAAAATGAAAGGAAGATGAAGAAATGCAAACAGGGTGTAAACATTGTATTTAGAGGTGTGCTTTTCCCTAAATTTGACACGCCCCAAAGCAGTGGCGTTTTAGCGTTGCCACACTGAGCGCAGATCTGACGCTGTAGTGGAAACGCACCGTTAGAGAGGCGATACCGCTCAGTTAAAAAAATAAATAAAACTTGATCAGATTGGGACATTCCTAATATCAAAGTCTCTTTAACAAATGTCATGTCACTCGGCGGCCATCTTTGAAACGCCTCTCGGGCATGCAAGTGCAGCTCCTATCTCTTTGAATGGGGAAACATCCAATTCTCCAAACATTTTCACTAAGCTTACAATTACATTTCATATTTGAAATCACTAAAGAAATCTGACAACAACTGAATCATTAATGACACAGTCCTAAGCGCACATGTCTGAGCGCTGATTGTTTCTATAGCAACCGGGACATCTGACGGCAGCTGCAGTGACCCGCTGGCTTTACCGATTAGCGATTGGCTCTTTCATTCAGAAGGCGGGGCTTCCTGGGATTGCGCTGCCATATTGAGCATTGCATTTTTCCCCATTCAAAATTATACGCGACACGTCTTGGATATTCTATAGTCTTTGTTAATATATACATGTATACAAATCTTAATTAAAAACGTAATTAAATGAATCTTACATTTAAAATCCTCAAAGCAGATTGCTGTCTGCATATGATGCAATAAATAAGTAGAAAGATCTTTGTGAGCTGCATGCAAAATCAGCACAACACATGTAGCCTGATTTACAAACAAATGACTCTTATGACCTGGTTCTTTCTACTTAATCCAAACTATGAAGTGAGACTGGTGAAGAATGATTGCATAAACGAATAAAATTATACTTTTAATGAATAGTTTAAAAGATGAGTTAGCAATCTGGATCTGGTTATTTACTGCTTATTGTAAAGCATTAGCACAACAATATTTTTTTTTATTTGTAAGCTAAATAAACATTTTAACTGAAATATACCCAATTATAGATGTCAAATTTGAAATCAAACACTGCTGAATGATACAAAATCTGTAATGGCACACATGAACATGCAAGAAAGCCTTGTACTTGCTACTATCCCGAGCACAGATGTGGAAAACAGCAGGCAGGAAAAACACAAGCACGTTCTACACTTTTAAGAGCCATCAAAAAATATGTATAATTGATTCAAATGAATGTTATACATTTCGATTTATATATTGTCTGCAAACCTCAGCCACACATTACATTTTGATCGCTCCAAGTAGATGTATTTGTCCTATAAGAATGCTACTGCTTTCAATGTAAACAAAAACATGTATGAAAAATAACAGATTCATGCCGTGTGTCTCCTCTCGATCTGGAAGAACAAATCTACTTTCAGGAGATCTGCTTTCATAGTTTGATTTATGATTGGAAAGAAAGAGTTGTACATGTTTGGATCAGATGAACTCCATGTAACATGCGTGTTTAGTCTGAAGACTACTGTATATGTTGAGGACTGTGTCTCGTGAACGTGGAGTTATGCTTTCCCCATAGATTATATAGAAAACCTCTTGAAGGACGTCATGCTACATGTGTGAGATGTGAATGTCCGTGTTTTGTGTGAATGTTCTGGAGATGTTAGACAGTGTCAGACGTTCCCTCTGTTTATGGCGGCTATTAAACTCGCGCTTCACATTTGTCTGTGTGACCCATGTTTAATCGTTCTCTTGTTTCGTCTTTAGGGACTCATCCATTGTATTATGCAGTAGCATCTTGCCAAGGTATTCAATTGTTAGCAACTGAATTGCGTTTGAGTTCTTTTTATATCTTCGGTTGCTGGAGTTTGATCTTCTCCGCCTGTTCTGCTGTTCGTCAGGAACGTAATTTGTGCAGCGCTTTGTCACTTTGGTAAGAAAGTATTTGCTAAGGGAACGCATGAACTTCTCTTCTGTGAATTAGTTCACCAAAAATAACAATTCCTTTGTTTTGAAATAGAAAACAACAGATTTCTATTTCAAATAAATGCTTTTTAATCAGCAAAGAATCTAAAATAAAATGTATCACAGTTTCTACAAAAATATGAAGCAGCACACTGATAATAATCATAAATGTTTTTTTGAGCAGCAAATCAGCATATTAGAATGATTTCTGAAGATCATGTGACTCTGAAGACTGGAGTAATGATGCTGAAAATACAGCTGCGCTTCACAGCAATAAATTACATTTTAACATGTATATTCCCATAGAAAACGGCTATTTTAAATTGTAATTATATTTCACAATATTTTCGTTTTATTCATCAAATGCAGCCTTGATGAGCAGAAGAGAGATGTATGTGTGTTTATATATATATATATATATATATATATAAACATTCTTAGTTAGAAACTTGTACACACACACACACAACTTACTTTCTAACTAAGAACATTAAAAAAAAACATTTTCTTTAAACCAAGCAAAAAAAAAGAAAAGAAAATTATAATGTAAACCTATATACAGCATGTTATTTCCATGTGTGTGGGACAGAGGGGGACACGGTCGCATCGGAGCAGAGTATGCTGGCCACAGGGGCATGAATACCTGTAAACCAAGCAAAAAAAAAAAACAACAGCCAAAAAACCTGAAGTTCCTGGAGCTCTTAACTAACTCAGTCATCTAACTCAACCTTCAGGTCAATGCACCTCACGAACACACTTCTAGGAAACATCACAGTTTACAGTCAAGCTTTCTATGTTTCCCGCAGCTGAAATATGGACAGCTTTGTTAACTCACTGTATCTCTGTGACCTCTGACCTTTATTCTGACAGGAAGTGTCAGTCTCCCGTCACACCGCAGCAGCACTGCATCAAAAGGGATCGAGTTTTGAATAGTGCAAATATTTGGTTTTTCGTGTCGTGGATTGATCTAAACACCTCCAAACGGCCCAGACTGAAACATGCTGTCAAGCGCTCCATTTTTCAGAGGAAAGACCGAGGCTGTATTTGTGTTGGTCCAGGCAGGTTCCCACAGCGTCACATGCCATAGAGCGGCCCGCGTTTGTCTGATAGAGATGAAGGAGCCGTACGTTGACCCTGTGAGAATAACTAGGACCTAAAACTCTGGTCCAACTTTACCTCCATGACTTAAAGTACAACGACTGCTTCTGCCATTCTGTGTTCACTGCAAACATACGTGGACGAGACGCTGATGTTACACGAGCTGTCAGTAGGAAATTACATGGCTTATCATCGCTCTGATTCACTTCATTACGCCTTCAGCATTTCTGCTTTCTTTTCAGATTGAAAACCTGAGTAAACATGCGAAGGCATATGTTTGCTCTTAACACCCATGAGAAAATGGCCTCTGATAATACTTTAGAACAAGCAAACGATCCCATTATGCCAGCTCGACACATGCTCGACAGAATAGCTATCGGCTGTATTTACTGCTCGTGTTCTTGTGTTGATGCTTATGTTGGCTTGATAAAACCACATGCTGTTATTCTACAAACAAGCAATTAGTTGTTTTTATTTATCCCAAAGGAGACTAAAATGACTTAGTACTGTTAGATCATTACTGTAGCTCAAATAGTAGAGCATGGTGCTTGCAACACCGAGGTCATGGGTTCGATTCCCAGACAATGCATGAACTGATCAGATCTACACCTTGGATGCAATGCATGCCTCGTAAGAGAAAAGCATCTGCCAAATGCATGAATGTCTAAATGTTATTCCTCTTAGAATATTTAAGCATCATCCACTCACCACATGTCCTTCAGTGTCTTCTGACTGTTTCAATACTCATTAAACTAACAGACAGACAGATCTGAATGAATTCACCCGTAATGGCTTTATTTTAAGCATGGTTTGGGGGTTAAACGGCTGTGCTCTTAAAGTCCCACTTAACTCCGTTCGTTTACAGTTCAGGTGGTCTCACTTTCTCTCAAAGCTCTTCCACTGAAAACACTGAGGAAAGCAGAGCTGGAGATAAACATTATTGCTGTGGTCAGACCGTCTCTAAATCTCACATTCACTGAGATCAGCACCATAAGATGATTATTAACCGCTATTATTAATACAAAATATATTAGCACAAATGGTCACACTTTATTTTAAGGTCCAATTCTCGCTATAAACAAGCCATTAACTATGACTTTTGCCACTACAAATTTTGTGCTTATTAATAGTAAGGACATTGTTAAGTTCAGATATTGTGATTAGGGATATAGAATATGGTTATACAGAATATGTGCTTTATAACAGCCAATATGTTAATAATCGGCATGCTAATACGCAACTAGCTAATAGTAAGAACTGGTCCGTAAACTAAAGTGTTACCACTTAAATTCATTTTAAGGCAAGACACCACAGGTAAATAGAGAAAACAAGTAACTGATAGATATCACCATGATTCAGTTTTTTTATTACATGAAGAAATATGAAAATAAGTAATTATTTCATTAAATATTCACAAAAGGCCAGGTTCACAATTCTTGTGATTGCTTTTTTGTTGACATATTAAAGGTTTTGTATTTCTCTTTTTATCACTCCATACATTAGAAAACACCGTTAAGACAGAAAACCAATACATTTTCACCATGTGTTCAGGAATACACTTTTATAAATAAAACAAAATCAGTGTGAATGATACATGAACAAACCCCTCAGTAAAAGCCTTCAGATTATAGATAGGAATAAAACTGTCAAATTCTCAAAAAAGAAAAAAATCTTGAAAGATATGAATTGGAATTGAAATCCACATAAATGGATAAAGTGTCATAAAATAAATGCGTATTTTGGGCATTTTCCTTTCACTAGTCTGTAACAACATGTTATGAAAAGTCAAATATCACGAAATCTCTAGATTGACCAGCATAAAAAACATTACGCCTATGGAATGAACCCATAAACCACATACTGTACAGCCTATAAGATTGAGTGTGAATGTGTGCGTGTGTGTATGTGTGCGTGTGTGGTTGTGTGCGTGTGTGCATGTGTGTGTGTGTGTGTGCATGCGTGCGTGCCTGCGTGTATGTGTGCGTGTGTGTGTGCATGCGTGTGTGTGTGTGTGTGTGTGTGCGTGCATGCATGCAAGCGTGCGTGCGTATGTGTGCGGGTGTGTGTGTGCCTGCGTGCGTGCGTGTATGTGTGCGTGTGTGTGTGTGTGTGTGTGCGTGTGTGTGTGTGTGTGTGTGCCGTGTGTGCATGCGTGTGTGTGTGTGTGTGTGTGTGTGCATGCGTGCGTGCGTGCGTATGTGTGCGGGTGTGTGTGTGCATGCGTGCGTGCGTGCGTGTGTGTGTGTGTGCGTGTGTATGTGTGCATGCGTGCGTGCATGCGCGAGCGTGTGTGTGTGTATGTGTGTGTGCGTGCGTGTCTGTGTGCGTGGTGGGATAGTCTGAGGTGTGAGGTGCTGTTCAGATGAATGTATGATATGTTCAGTGTTTTCACCTCTAGTATGATGACAGGTGGAGTTTCACTGGCCAAATACTTTACAGAACCAATCTCATACTTATCTTTCTGAACACTCCATTTCTGTGAGACAACAGACAGTCAGTACACTGAACAAACACTAGTGTGCACTTCGAAATATATTCCATTACTACGTGTTTACAGCGTTTCACATTTGAAATGGTAAAAGCTGAAGGTTTTGAACATTTGAAGGTGAAGAATTTAAACTAAACATTAGTATTGTAGCAAGGGCCGGCCTTAGCTGACGTGGGGCCCAGTGCGAGGTAGGGTGCGGGGCCTCCCTCGGTCCGACGGCCCTGATTGTCTCTTGTACTTTAAATAAAATATATAATTATCAAAAATTATTTATTTCACAGTATAACTGTAATTTACAAAAGCAAAAAATTAATTTTTAATAATATATGTATTTATTCTTATAATTAGAGTTAAAACAACAATAATAATAATATCATTATAACACATTTTGACTGATCTAATTTCTAAAATTTTCTATAAAAATTTTAGTCATGGAATTCTGCAAAATATAGTTTATGGTTATAAAAAATGAGTTGGCATGGTTATAAAAACTATAGTTGTACTGTAAATACAATTATAAAAAAATAATATATTTTACATTACTACTGTAATATGCAAAAGCAATATATTTCTTTAAAATGTTTTGTCTGTATCCTTATAATTATAGTTAACAATAATATAACATTATAACTAGAGATTATATTGGATGCTAAGATATGAAAAGTTAGTTGACATGGTTATAAAAATATACTTAAAAAGTAACCGATGGAACATTTCGTATAGGCCATAAAAAAAGCTCAAAATAACCATTGGATAATGTTCTAATGTTCTTTAGGATATTGAAAAAAACAAAACAAAAAACAAACAAAACATTCCTGCAACGTTTTGGGAAGGTTTGATTTGGGTTGCAAATAAAGAACAGACAGAGAACATTCCCAGAACGTTATTATTTGATTCTCCAAAAGAAAAGCAAATGCGAACCATATGGCAACGTTTTGTGTTTGCTTGGCCCCGCCCACAAACACACACCATTGGATGACCCAGTACTGTCACTCAAACACATAGACAGAAGCTCCATTCCATCATCTTCAGAAATGCGAGTGCATTATTCTCAGACTAAGATGTTTTGTTCGTCAGTGTAATTAGTCAAACACGTCTGTTGGTTGTTACGAGACAGACGTCTGATCTCTCTGGAGCTGATGCCGTCTGATAGATGTTGGCTCCTGCAGAAATTTCAATATGAAAGCGGTATTTTGTTGTTTGTGTTCTAGCTGATTCCCATAGCTGCTGGTATGTCAGTGGAAACCTTTAAAAATATGACCCCATCTGCCGTGTTTGCTTTGGCTTTTGGGATAGGCAGCTTTCAAAAGAAATGTAAGGCAGTGTTTGATTGATTCACCGCATTACTCTTTAATGAATACCACATCCAGCTCAGCGCTCACAGACTTGCACATCTGATGAGAGACATTCACATATGACAATCTGATCCGCCGTTACTCACATCATAACCTATTTCTGAAGAGATATTCACTTAGTCAATAATACATGAAAAAGTGTTAAAATAAAATAAAAGAAAGCCAACACAAATAATCAGATTCATTATTCATCTAATTACGGCTGCAGAAAAACTAGACAGACAAACTTATAGAAATGTACAATAAATATTAAGAAAACATAAAGCACTATAATTTTTGTCTCATTGAGAAAATATTATAGTTTTTATTAATATTTTTATATTTTCTGATTTCATTTTTATTTTTATTTTAGTTACAGTTTTACAGTAGTTTACAGTTATTTTATTGTGTGTTTTTGTTATTTTTTATATTTGTTTAAAACAATTACATTTTTGTTTTAGTTATTTTAGTACATAAAGCAAAACATAAAAAATATTTTGTGTTGGCAAGTAGCTGAATTTATATATATACTGAACAAAATGATAAACGCAACACTTTTGTTCTTGCCCCCATTTTTCATGAGCTGAACTCAAAGATCTAACACTTTTACTATGTACACAAAAGGCCTATTTCTCTCAAATATTGTTCACAAATCTGTCTAAATCTATGTTAGTGAGCACTCCTCCTTTGCCGAGATAATCCATCCACCTCACAGGTGTGGCATATCAAGATGCTGATTAGACAGCATGATTATTGCACAGGTGTGCCTTAGGCTGGCCACTATAAAAGGCCATATATATATACATATATATACACATATATATATATATATATATATATATATATACAGTCGGGAAAGACTGGCGGATGGCGGGAAAGATTGCACCAGGTGTGGGCGGTTAGTCACCTTACCCACAAGCTTCCCACAAGGGAGCACCCCAACTGACTACAAACGAAATAAGAAAAGACAACCCGAAGGCCCTTCAAGAGGCGGGGTGGAAGATGGGCCTACTTTGACGGATCACACTGTAACGAACGGAACTGATAATGGCAATGAGAAGTCCCTCTGCAAGTGCTACATGTGGGTGGCAAAATGTGACGTCACTCAGAGGCTTGCAGATACATCAAGGGAGGATGAAGTGTAGGATGACGCCCAACCAGCACAATCGCACTGCTTCGGCAGGTCAGACAAAAGGGACCCAAAGCCTGGTAGCAAACCATAACGCAGCAGGACACGACAGTGCTGAGAGGGAAACCTCAGCAGATGAAGGAGAAGGAGGCAAGCCGTAAGAGCGAGATGCGCACTGTCCCCTCACAAGTCACACAACCAGGAAGTCTACGCAAACATCCAGAAAGGCGCATCAAGATCAAGTGGCCAAAGGCGAATGTGCAAGAGGTTTGGTGCAGGCTCGATGAACACCTCAGTGGAGTGCTGCAGCATTCTTTGCGAGGAATGGTTGAGCACAAGCTAACCTTGATGGGAAACATCATATACGAGGAGTGCAGAGAGAGGTTTGGAGAATGTACGTCCAAACAAACCATAGCCCCAAGACAGAAAGGACGGAAGGAAAGACATACTGAGTTGCTCATATCAGACAGGCGTCACCTGAAGAAGAGGAGGAGGAAAGCAGGCCCAGAGGAAAAATAAGCTGTTATGGGATGACCTTAAGCAGAGGCTGGCCAAGCTACGCCGGGCAGAATGTATCAGGAGGCAGAGGAAACGGAAGTAGATGGAAAGGAACAATTTCTTCAAAGACCCTTTCAAGCATGCCCACCAGCTGATGGACGAGAAGCGGAGTGGTAAGCTGGCCATCACTAAAGAGGATCTGGAACATTATATCAAGGGCCAGTATACGGATGCAGCCAAAGATACACCACTCGGCTTGCCAGGTTATGTGCCACGCCCAGTTCCCCCAAGGTCCCCATTCGATACCTCCCAACCCAGGCTGTGTGAGATTAGAGAGGTCCTAAAAAAGGCCAGATCAGCCTCAGCACCAGGTCCAAATGCGCTTCCATACGAGGTGTACAAGAATTGCCCACAAGTGGCAAAGATCTTGTGGAAGCTCAGGCGGGTTGTTTGGAAGAACCAATCCATTCCAGTTGAGTGGCAAGAGGCAGTTGGAATCTTCATTCCTAAGGAGCGGAATTCCACGACCATAAATCAGTTCAGGAGCATTGCCTTGCTGAACGTGGAAGGGAAACTGTTTTTCTCAATTTTGGCAAGAAGGATGACCAGCTTCCTCAGCAGCAACCACTACATCGACACAAGTTGTCAAAAGGCTGGGCTCTCAGGTTTTCCAGGATGTATTGAACACACATCCGTGATCTGGGAGCAGATACAACGGGCCAAAAGAAAGAAGAGTGAACTTCACGTGGTGTGGCTTGACTTGGCGAACGCTTATGGCTCAGTACCACATAAGCTGGTTGAGTTTGCTTTGGATTTTTTCCACGTTCCAGCACGTGTAATTATAATCATAGCCAAGTATTTTAACAACCTGCGAATGTGTTTCTCTCTCGATGGCAATATGACTGGATGACAGCAGTTGGAGGTCGGTATTGCCATGGGCTGCTCAATATCCCCTATCCTGTTTATGGCAGCTTTTGAAGTCATCCTCATCGGAGCAAGACAGATGGCCAGAGGGCTGAGATCTCCATCAGGAGGAAGACTCCCGGCACTGAGAGGGTACATGGATGGCACTGAGAGGGTACATGGATGATGTGACAACCATCTTAGAGACAGCTCCATGCACAGCCCGGCTCCTCAAGCGTCTTGACAAGCTGATACAGTGGGCTAGGATGAAGCTTAAGCCCTCGAAGTCTGGGAGCCTTTCAATCAGGAAAGTGGTGAGGGACGACAGGATGATGTTCAGAGCAGGAGGGGAGAAGATACCATTGCTGAAAGAGCAATCTGTCCGAAGTCTTGGAAGGGAAGTTAGTGCAGAAGCAGCTAAGAGAGGGGCTCGAAAAAAATCGACAGAAGCCAGCTTCCTGGGAAACTGAAGGTATGGTGCTACCAGTTCCCACTTTTCCAGTGGGTGATGTGGCCTCTGAAGGTGTCCGAAATACCATCATCCCTGGCTAGCAGGATGGACACCATCTCCAACACCTACATTAGGTTGGGCCACCCGTGCTGCTTCTCTGACACAGGCCTCTTCGGCAAGAATGCTCTTCAGCTTCCTTTGAAGTCCATCAGCCTCGATACAAGCAGGAGAAGTCAAGTCAAGTCAAAGTTTATTTTTATAGCACATTTAAAAACAACAGAGTTGCACCAAAGGGCTGTACAACAAATACAATACAACAAAAACAGTTTATATAAAATAAAAAATAAAAACAAAAAATAGTATCTAAGCCAAGTTGGCAACGGAGCCTTAAGCGGGCATTATTCAAAAGCCAGGGAGAACAAATAAGATTTAAGAGCAGACTTAAAACTAGCTAGTGAAGGAGCGAGTCTCACATTTACAGGCAGACTATTCCAAAGTTTCGGGGCTGCAGCTGAAAAAGCCCGGCCACCCTTGGTTTTGCAGCGACAACGTGGGACCATTAAAAGAAATTGATTACTGGACCTAAGAGCTCTTTGAGGAGAGTAAGCAATCAGAAGGTCACTGATATATTTTGGTGCAAGGCCGGCTAACGCCTTGTACACATAAACAGCTATTTTAAAATCGATTCTAAACTTTACAGGAAGCCAATGTAAAGATGCTAAGATTGGAGAAATGTGATCCTTCTTTCTTGTTCCAGTGAGAAGCCTCGCTGCAGCATCCTGGACAATTTGTAAGCGAGAAATCGCCGATTGAGGCAGTCAATGGATGCAATATATAGCAATGGATCTAATATGGAAAAAGCTGCCCTTTACCACTGTACTAATTTGTTTATCGAATTTGAGAGACGAATCAAATGTAACCCCAAGATTTCTTACATAGGGTTGAACACTAGCGGAAAGGGACCCTAAATTAAAATTGGATGAATTTCTAGAGTGACCTAAATCAAAATTTCACTTTTGCTTTCGTTTATTTGTAGAAAATTATCAGCCATCCAACCTTTTATCTCCTCAAAACAGTCGTTAAGCACATCCAAAGAGCCACTGCCGTCAGTTTTTGCTGGAAGATAAAACTGTGTATCGTCAGTATAGCAGTGGTAGGAGATCTTATATTTCTTAAAAATGGCTCCCAAAGGAAGCATGTATAGTGAAAAGAAAAGAGGGCCTAAGATGGAACCTTGGGGCACGCCACATAACAAAGGAGCCGATGAAGAAGAAAAGTTCCCAATACTCACTGAGAAGGTTCTATCTTTAAGATACGAGGCCAACCACTGCAGAGCGGTACCCTGAATACCCACCCACTTTTCCAGTCGCTGTAACAAAATACTATGATCAATTTTGTCAAATGCCGCACTAAGATCCAACAAAACAAGTACCGCATCAGAACCAGTGCCAAGAATTTGCAGAAGGTCATTGCTGCTGTGTAGTGATCTAAAACCCGACTGGAAAGTGTCCAGGACATTGGACATACTAATGTAGGAATCCAACTGACTGTAGACAGCTCTCTGTAACAATTTTGAGATAAAAGACAATTTGGAAATAGGCCTGAAATTACTGAAAATAGATTGGTCAAGATGAGGTTTCTTTAGCAGAGGATGGACTATAGCATGTTTAAAACTAGCAGGTACAACTCCACTTTCCAAAGAGTTATTGATGATAGCTGTTACAGCCGGACTCAAGGTTGCAAACACTTCCTTAAGTAGACGAGCTGGAATGATATCAGATTCACAGGTGGACAATTTAACCTTAGAAACAATACCAGCTAGCTGTACAGAGGAAATGTCTTGTATTCGAGCTAAAGGAATCCAGGGACGAAGCAGTGAAGATAGCAGGGGTGACCATCTGCACTGGGCATAGATGGAGGGCCCAGCAGGAGGTCGACCAAGCCGTTAACAGGCTACAACACAAGGTGGTCTCCCAGTGCAAACAAGGAGCATGGACCCGCTGGGAGGACTTCATTAACAGGGTCATAACCTGGGCAGATATCAGGTGAACTCCACAGTTGTGGCTCAGCTTCCTCGTGAGGGTAGCGTATGACACCCTCCCTTGTCCCCGAAATCTCTCCCAGTGGTTTGGAAGTGAGGACAAGTGCACCCTGTGCAATAAAGCCAACGCAGGCCTTCAATATATCCTGTCGGGGTGTAACGTTGCATTGACGCAGGGCCGCTTTAGGTGGCGGCATAATCAGGTGCTGAGGAAGTTGGCGGAGCAGTTGGAAAGATGTTGGCAAATAGCTCTTCAGTTCCCCTTCACCTGAACGTTCCATTCCTCAGACCAGGAGAAGGAGGAGCGAAGACAGTGGCGGGGAGGAGAACATGTCTGCTCACTCCTGGGAAGGGATGGGAGATGCGTGTTGATCTGGGCACCCAGCTTATCTTTCCAACAGAGATCACCCAGACAACATTAAGGCCAGACGCTGTGGTGTGGGCCACAGCGGCCAAGAAGGCCCTCATTATTGAGCTGACTGTGCCATGGGAAGAGAGAATACAAGCGGTGCACAAGTTCAAGCGGCTCAAGTACTCTGATCTGGCAACGGAGTGCAGAGACGGGGGATGGACCGTGACCATCCATCCCGTAGAATTAGGATGCAGGGGCTTTGTGAGAAAATCCGCAATCCAGCTTCTCCGAGCTGCTGGGACAACTGGGATAAGCCTGAGGAGAGCCATCAAGGAGCTGGCGGAGGAGGCAGAGAAGGTAAGCTACTGGTTGTGGCTACGGAGGAGGGACAGGAATTGGGGCTCGGTACCCCAGTAAGGGTAGCTGCAGGGGGTGGTGGGGAGATGTCCCCACAAGCCACTGCCCCCCACCGGGAGACTGGCACCAGCTGATGACCCTGCAGCTGCCCGAAAGGTGCACTGGAGGAGGTGCGGCAGGCAGAAATGTCAAGCAGAAACACCACATGTATATTGAAACATATACAGTATATATATATATTAGAGGTGGGCATAGATTAATTTTTTAATCTAGATTAATCTAGATTAATTTTGGAATTAATCTAGATTAATCTAGATTAAAATGGCTCATTTGAATTCTGCCGAAGGCATTCAGAATATGTGTGCTACCCAAATAATGACTAAAAGTAAGTCTTTGAGAACGGGTTTCTCAAGCCAGGTGGCGCATTAGACCAGGGGCTCATCTCCTGTTTCCAAAATGCATCACAAACTTTAATCTCTTCCCGTCCCAATCCCACGAAAAAACTGGAGGAAAATCCCGTTCCACTCCCGGAAGAATGACTCCCATTCCCTCCCACTCCCGTGTTGTTGTTGTTTTTTTTTTTTTGCTGATAACTGTCAATTACAGTAAAAATTTTGTACAGATCACAGCGTGCCCACCTTATTAGTTGAATAAAAACCCAAAATGTCGTTTTTTGTTATTATATTGAACTGAAAGCCATCTTATGCACAGTGTTGCACAGATTAAATTTCATGTAAATCATCCATGCTAACACACACGTCTTCTATTTTTATTATTTTTATTTTTTAGTCATTTCACTCTATAGATATATTTTTCAAAGACGGAGTTTCTCGCTCAAGTTCACATGAGACCTAAAGCGCATCCTGTTTGCTTAAAAGCGCAACGTTTCGTTGTTATTCTGAGTGCACACAAATAAACGTAGAGTCTTTACAGATTCGAAATATGTATTAGGCTACTTTTATCTGTATGACCAAGAATGACGGAGATTTTAAGAGCAAGTGAGCGCACCGGAGCCTGTCCTGCAGCAAACGCGCTTCCACACAAACACTTCAATAGCGCACGTTTCTCTAGGTTAACATCATATTGAGCGGCCATGTAAAGTTGCTACTACATACATCTTTCAGATGAAAAGCCATATTTGAGGTTGATGAATGATAGGTGAGCGTTTGGATGTCCTGCCCGATTGTATTACCACATAGACCAGCCGTTAACAATCTGTCTATCACGGACTGCGAGCCTCTAGTTCGAAGACTCGTTCTCGCCCCCTACAGTGCAATTCGGCTAGGTATACATCCGCGCTAAAATATCAGGGTGAAAGTCATCATAGCTCGCGTAGTATAGACCCAGCTCCTAACCCAACTTTGAGAATAGATTAACGGCGATATTTTTTTTATCGCCGATAAGAGTCTCGCGTTAACGCAGCACGTTAACGCCGATAACGGCCCACCCCTAATATATATATATATATATATATATATATATAAATAGAATTTTTATTTATTTCTAATATTTTAATTTATTTCAGTTAACATTTATTTTATTTTAAGTAATGTTTTTATGGTTTTATCCATGGTAATTTCAGTTTCAGATTAAGTTAACTATAATAGCCTTCATATGAATGTCTAGTATTTTTGAACTCCATTCATAAATATATGAAATGTTAGTGATTTTCAATGTAAGTGAAAGGGTAAAATGAAAGCCAAGGTTAAAAGACAAACAGTGCTTTCTTATGTCAAAAGGGTTAATACATATTTATAATAAACAAATCCTCAAACAATACTTAACTAAATTCTGCATATCAGGGTTATTATAGTTAACTAAAATAACACCTGAATGAATGAATGAATGAATGAATGAATGATTGAATTAATAACTAGTTAATACAATAAAATAGCTAGTTTTTATTTTAATTTAGTTTACTGGATGTACTAAAACAACTAAAACTGAATTAACAAAGTAACAAAAACTTTATAGATTTGTTTTAAATAAATAACAACAACATGTTAAAAAACATAACATGACTACAAGTTGAACTAAAATGAAAACAGAAAATATAAAAATAAAAATGATTCAAATATATAGAAGTATCTTGACATCAAAATAAATAACACTGCGATATATTAAGCATATTATTTAAGTCTTTATGCTATAATTTACAATGTTTTTTTCTCTCAATCTGTTGTATTTCAAAAATACGTCCATTTATTAATAAACGGGTGAAATCAATGTGATCTCACACCAGTTGTTTTGTTTTTGACATCAGCAGGTACCAGGCTTCATCAGGATGTTGTGATGAGCTTTGTGAGAGAGGGCTTCAAATGAAGCATTACCAATTATTCCTCTATTGATGCAGCCTTTGGCTCCTATTGAAACGCTGGCTTTATTAAAGCAGGACCACCACCGACACAACGATTCCTGCGGAACAACAAATCATTGCAATACCGCATGTTCTCGTGTTGGGAAGGAAATAGTAAAGTGGGTTATATTGCTGCTTTATTGAATAATAAAGTCCCGTATTGTGTTGAGAGGCTCTGAGCTGGCAGCGAGATGAATTAAAACGCTGGCTAATAAAGTCGTAAAGCGTTGCGCTGTTTTTCTGTTGATGCAAAGCTGCAACACATTAGTGGGCTTTTGTTTGTGTTAAACGAGTATGTTTGCCATCCTCGCTCACACTGCTGCGTTCCTCATCATCATCATCTCCAGATGCTTCACTTCATATTAACATGTGCTTCTAACTCACCTTCTCTATCACCCCCAAACATACCTGGGTCGCATTGCTCGCAAACTCATTCTTGCTTTTCACTCTCAGATGTTTGGAAACTGCGGCCTGCGAGGAAATGTCTGTTCTCAGTCACAGACCCGTGCCCATGTTTACACAGTCTTATGAAAGTACTGAACACTTTCTCATAACCTCCAAACTAGATTTTGCTGGATTTCACCTAAACAGGCTGAAGAGAACATGATGTAGGCCTACAACCTGAGCTGTACAAAAGAGAATGAATCTCAATCTCAAATAAAGAGCATAAAGAAATGACCAAGAATGTCTCTGTCTCGGCTTCGGTGAGCGTTTACGCTTTTGGCCGCGTCTCAATCTTGCAGCGCTGGTCACAGTACACTGAGAAAACACACACAAAAACAGCAGATGAAGTCACTCCCTGGGCTCTACACGACACACACGCTAGGTCTGAACAAATGCAACAACTAATCCATCAAATACATTATGATCTATGATGAAAATCAACAACTTGATTATCAATTAATCCCATCTGCATGCTGCCCATATTACTTTTTTTCTGGTCAAAAGATATGTTAAATGTATGTTATGTTTATGTTTATAACAAAAAAGTTAAATGAAATATATTTTTGAAATTGAGAGCATACTTGGTTTCAACCTTCACATACCAAAATATATATTTATAATGTATTTCAGGGGCAAGAAAATACATTTCCAATTTTAAGATCAAAACTAAATTTAGAATGATTTAACAAATTTAAGATTTAAAACAAATAAACTTTATCTCTGACTTTGAAATGGGAATGTAATTTCTTGGTTTGAAAATATATGGAGGGCAAGCAATTTTTTTAATGCTTATAATATATATATATATATATATTAAAAAAAAAATTATAGTTATAAACTATTAAAAATAGTTCTAATTTGATCTGATTGTGATCTTGTAAAACAATCAGTTGTGTTCTGTTTTTAAATAAATGTATTACATTTTAATAATGAATTATATTTGTATTTTCCGCTGATTAATTGATGAAATATTTGACAGATTAATCAAAATAATCATTAGTTGCCCTTATTTTAACTGATTCCAGTTTTGTTCCATATTATTTTTCCTTAAAATTATTATATTTTAATAATTAATAACATTTGAATTAGCTTCTGATTAATCGATTAATCAAATAAATATTCGACAAATTAATTGATTATCAAAATAAGTGTTAGTTCAAGCCCTAATTTAAACTTACACTTAAATTAGGCTATAACCTTGAGAAAATCGTTTTCAAAAGCACCCCCCCCCCCTCTCTGCTTTTTTCACAAATCGCACCCTGTATATAGATAGATAGATAGACTTGCTTCTGGCATTGCATGGTAATTTTAGTTGCAGACTGATTTTGACTCGATGCAATAGTGAACGGTATAGAAGGTATTTTGTACCCACTGCGGTTAGACTGTATAATACATCTCTCAGTGCAAAGGACCTTCTCGTGACCGAGATAGTTAAACTTATCCCAGAATAAATCTGAAGGGAATTACCTGTTTACATAATTTGTATATTTTTTATAGTGTATTTTATTACATTTATTTTTATCTATTGTATTTATTGTGTGTTGAATGGTGTATGTTCGGCTGCTTATGCAAATCATTTTCCCTGCAGGGATTAATAAAGTACCAATCTATCTATCTATCCATCTATCTGTAACGGGGCCGACAAGACGAGAGGCGTGCGGATCCATATGCAAGCTTTTATTGCTAGACATGGTCAAAAACACAGACAGGGTCGAACAAATGGCAAACAGTCATATAGAGGGCAAGGCAGAAGAGTACTCAAGTAATCGGCGAACAATATCCAGAGGGCAAGGCAGAGAGAAATCCAGGTAACAAACAGAAGGTCAGAAACCAGACAGCAAGGCAACACAAAAAGACTAGACTGAACACAAAAACAAAACACGGGAAGGCTTGGTAGTAGCTAACATTTGGAGAATGCTAAACGCTAAAACAATACTCAGTGATGACAGAGAGGAAGTCCATGGCTTAAGTAAGATGTGTGATTAGTGCAATCAGCTGTGTGTGTGTGTGTCGTCAGTGCAGTGAATGATGGGAATTGTAGTCTGAGGTGGAGTGCAACAGTGAGTGTAGTGCAAGAGTCCATGTGTTGGAAGGGCAACCAGATTCGTGACACTATCTATCTATCTATCTATCTATCTATCTATCTATCTATCTATCTATCTATCTATCTATCTATCTATCTATCTATCTATCTATCATCTATCTGTCTGTCTGTCTGTCTGTCTATCTATCTATCTATCTATCTATCTATCTATCTATCTATCTATCTATCTATCTATCGTCTGTCTGTCTGTCTGTCTGTCTGTCTGTCTGTCTGTCTGTCTGTCTGTCTGTCTGTCTGTCTGTCTGTCTGTCTGTCTGTCTGTCTATCTATCGTCTGTCTGTCTGTCTGTCTGTCTGTCTGTCTATCTATCTATCTATCTATCTATCTATCTATCTATCATCGTCTGTCTGTCTGTCTGTCTGTCTGTCTGTCTGTCTATCTATCTATCATCTATCTATCTATCTATCTATCTATCTATCTATCTATCTATCTATCTATCTATCTATCTATCTATCTATCTATCTATCTATCATCGTCTGTCTGTCTGTCTGTCTATCTATCTATCATCTGTCTATCTATCTATCTATCTATCTATCTATCTATCTATCTATCTATCTATCTATCTATCTATCTATCTATCTATCTATCTATCTATCTATCTATCATCGTCTGTCTGTCTGTCTATCTATCTATCATCTGTCTATCTATCTATCTATCTATCTATCTATCTATCTATCTATCTATCTATCTATCTATCTATCTATCTATCTATCTATCTATCATCTGTCTATCTATCTATCTCTATCTATCTATATCTATCTATCATCTATCATCGTCTGTCTGTCTGTCTGTCTGTCTGTCTGTCTGTCTGTCTGTCTGTCTGTCTGTCTGTCTGTCTGTCTGTCTGTCTATCTATCCAATTTGCTCCATTTTTGAACAAAGTTCTTTTAATAATTAATTGCAAAAAATCAACCAATTAATCGGTTATCAAAATAATAATTAGTTGCTGCCCTTATTATTTTCACTGACTCTTGAATTTGTTCTAATCAAACAATGAGTTTTGCACCACATTCCTTTTTATATTATTTGAATAATGAATAATATCTGTATTTGTAACTGATAATGGTTAATTGCGTCTCTAATCTGAGCTGCTCGGTGATGTTGTCGGTCAGCGCATGCTGTAGAACCGCTGTGAGGAATGAAGGTTCATCTCTCAGCTGAGCTGGATCAAGCCTGTATATTGTGTTACTGTTTTCATTTCCAAGGAAGGGATTTCTCCCTTGGTAAAATTCACAACCCAAATCTCTTGTATCCACAATACTACACCTGGAAAAAGAAAGCGGCCATTAATCTTTGCCGCCTCAAAATCCACACTTTAAGCTGCACTCGCATGCTAGCCACCGCGCGGCGTTTCTGAAGCAGCTCGCGGGTTGTTTTCAGGTCAGCGCGGCCCAGCGCTTTCTTAATTGAATTTCTTGAGTGCTTTGTTTAATATGCAGCCGTTAAACGGCTATAAATAGAGTCGTGGATGCGATGACCTCATGTTTTCCGGTTTGACTGCGCAGGACGGAGAATATTATATAGCTGAAAGCTCTTATCAGCTGCAGTAAACACTGAAAGAATTAGGCTATTTGATAGTGTTGTGGATTTGCCTGGATCTGCTCCGTCTAAATGTTAGCTTTAAAACAGTTGCATTAGATCACAGAGTAGGTTAAAGTAACTAAACTAACCAGTGGGCCGAAGTCACTACAGTAAACACTGTCCTCTATCCTTCATTTCAGGACACACTTCTCTAGAAGTGTTTACAGTCCTAAACAACCTCCTTAAACATTTCGAGGGAGTATTTATCACATTAATTAGTGTAAAACTGTTAATGCTGGTCCTGTTAAAGGGGCTGAGCTGTATAGGGCTGTTTCCCAAAAGCTTTGTTAGCCTAAAAACACCGTAGATCCATGGCACCAACTTCTTAAATATAAATAACTCCACCAAACATAAATAACTTCTTATTTCAACTAGTTACAGTTGTCAACATTTCTCATTTTCATTTAGTTCAACTAGATGTACTAAAATAACTAAAACAGAAATAAAAATGAATAAAAACTATATAAACACAGATAAAAAAACCTACTAAAAATGATAAAAAAACAACAAAATGACTAAAATATTAAGTAAAATGTATTTTTTTTAATTAAAACTTGTCAAAATATTATCAAAAATATAAAAGCATCTTAATGATAGCTCAACTTTCTCTCTCTCTATTAATATACCAACATGTTGTTTTGTTTTCATAGATTGTATCTTCAACATAAGTGTATTTTGTCATATTGCACTAAAGTTGAAAAAGACTAAATAAAAAAATGTTAATAATACCTAGCCCTGATAATATCTAACCCTATTCTTATGCAGTATCACTTTTGAAACATTAGTTACTCAACAGTAACTATTTGTTTGTAGAATATATGCCGAAACAATGACAAAAATCTCCAAGTATTCAGATATTAATTTGAGTAATATGCACACACAGTAAATACAGGGATCTCTGGAATGAGCGGACATATTTGACTAATATTTGATTCTAAGAGCAGCAGATAAGTCCAGGATCACACACTGGTCATGATTCATTCTGCAGTGAATCAAAGAGTCAGTCAGGCTTTCTGTCACTACAAGCTGCTCTCACGTATCCGTCTCATTTGGCACGTGTGTGAATGCGTTCATGAGACAGGTCTGCGACGGGCTTTTTTTCTAGCAGCAGCGCCTGTATTTATATTAGCTGCAAACCAGTTTCAACTGTACATTCCTAATAGGTGAACAACTCTTGGCTTTGGCCATGAATATTTCAAAGCTTACAACAAAATCAACTACCAACGTCCAGTCCAGTGAACACTGCCATATGTGCAAAACATTTGAGTAATGATGCCCGAGTTATGTTTTCAACCCCAGAACATATAGTTATCAAACTGTTTTACTCTAATATAACTCCATGTGATATCAATTACTCCCGGGAAAAAGCAGAAACACAGCTGCCGAGATTCTTCATATGCCATTAAAAACGATGGTTTTTCTAAATTCATTCTGCAGTTCTATTTATGTCTATGAGCATGAGGGTTTGATAATATTTGGTGAAATGCATAATCCATCAACTACTCCTCATTAGCAGGTTGAATGAAACAATGCAGGTTCATACGAGCAATTTCATGCATAAATTAGGAAGCAGAAGAATAATGCATTACGACACATTCCACCTGTTGCCTAATGAGAAAACGCTGGAGATATTTGTTTTTATTTTATGTTGATGGTATCAGAGCTCTGCCTTGGCAGTTCCTTCTGATACATTTTTCCCTTTTTCATGTTTTCTTAGTTGATAAATGATGCGAGACTGTTCGAAGTAAACAAACCCATTGTTTGAGGACATTGCGATATGAACAGTTCGTGTCGATCTCGGCCTCTCGAAATTCTCGAAACTCTCGACGTCTCGAAATCGTCTGATAGGAGAACGGCACACGGACACAACAGGATGTTTAGGATCAATGGGGACGCTCTAGAAAAACATGCATTCAGAAGAGCCTTCCTCACGGCAATTCCAAACAGATGAGCATAATAACCTCTACAAAATCAGCATGGAATTCACATGAAAGATCATGTGCAGCTTTCCACCCATTCCAGATTGTAAAAGTAAGTACTTTATAGCAGGTGTTGGTTTGAACACAAGGGCCAAAAAGCCTTTTGTCAGAGGCTCTCCCTCCAGCCGTCCACCGCTTTGTTTCTCGTCCCTGATAGCATCAAGACAAATTTGGGTTCGCATGAAATAGCTATAAAACAAAGAGGGAAAGTCGATCCATTCCTGGTGCGAGGAGCGGCCGCGTTATTATCTGGGTCAATGAAAGCGAGAGAAAACTTTGAAGTTCAGCCGCAAACATTGGTTTTACCTTCTTGCTATTTCTATTTTAAGATGCTGGTGACTTTATTTATATGTACAATACAAGACAAAAGTATGGAAGCCAATTCAACAATGAAATTCAAAAAATGAAATAAAAAAATGAAAAAAGGTAATTACGACTTTTCAGCTTACAATTCTGGCTTCTTTTTTTCTTGCAATCCTGAGAAAAAGTCAACATCGTAACACATATATATATTCAGAATCATGAGATATAAACTCATAATTATGAGATATCATTGCATAATTGTGAGGTATTGGCAGATTTGTGAGATATAAATGCAGAATTATGAGATATTAACACAAAATTGCAAGATATAAACTTTGAATTGCGAGATACAAACTTCGGATTGTGAGATATAAGAAGAATTGTGAGACGTAAACTCAGAATTATGAGAAAAATTAAGATTTGTGTTATAAACTTAGAATTATGAGATATTAACAGAATTATGATAGAAACTTGGAATTATGAGATATGAACAAAGAACTACAAGATATAAACTTAGAATTGAAAGATATTAACAAAGAATTGTGAGATTTAAACAAAAAAAATTGTGGGGTATAAACACAGTACTGCAAGAAATAACAGTTAGAATTGTGAGATAAAAAGTTAATTTTAATTTTTTTTTATTCCGGGCTTCCATATAAAAATCTGAACACAACTACTTCATTCTTTATTTCTTTTACAATTTTCATCTTTTAATATTTTAATAACTTAATTCTTATTTAATAATTATTAATAAAATATAATATAATAATCTGATCACTATGTCTAAAAATGCTAAATGACAAAAAAGCTAAACAAATCAAAGCAAAACAATCTGCTCCAGCTCATTCATTAAAGAAAGCCTAATCAGTGGTGTGTAGAGTAACGTGTTATTCTCTCCTTTTCAGAAACAAATGCCGTCATGTGTGCCCAGACGTTACGGTGTGATTGGTGTTTGATAGGAACTGACCTAAGTTCCTCAGTCACTTCCTCTCTCCTAACTGTTTGCATGAAGCACAAACGTTCCTCAGCAGAGCGAAGAGTTATGAAATATGAATGTGACGTGAGAGTGTTTGGAATCTGGTGCTGATGTCATGAGCGCTCGAGTCTCGAGCCTGTTCCTCAAATCAATGACAAATGAGCCTGACGACAACACAAAAAATACACTCAGCGTCAGAGCACTCGCTGACAAATGAACTAACAAACGATGGTTTAATGGGAAGAAAAAATGTAAACAGTAGCACTTCAGCGGACAGACACACTTTGAGATGATCTGAAGCATATGTAGTTTGTTGATAAAAAGTCTTTCTTCGGCTTCAGAAGAATAGTGCAAAGGAAACCAGAAACTGATCATGAGATAAAATACATACAAATTCTTAGAGACTATTAACAGAAAAGTTCATCTTTTACTCATCCTCATATCGTTCAAAACCTGTTCTTTCTTCCATGGAAATATTTCATCATCCATTTTTTGTCTTGTTTTAAAATGTCTAAACTTTCTTAAATCAAGATACATTTACATGAGAAGTAAAATGGATTAAAATATTAAAATATTGTTTCCTGACAAATTCATCAAAATTAAATAGAAATGAATAGTTTATTTTTCTAAACCGCATTGGCAGATATTTGTTCTTGTTTTGAGCATTTACTTCGCATTACTTTAGCATCGCCTTATCGCTTTATTTAGCCCGATTCACACTGGTTATCTTATAATACTGTTTTCTAATTTGAGTGGTACCGGTAGGTTTTCGGGGGAAATTCGATCATGGCACTGTATCATTACATCACGTCTGTAAACATAAAGATTGAGTCCCGGCTAGTAGACTATCTCATGTGAGGATCCTGCAGCTGACGGATCGTTTATAGTCTTTTCTCACAGCAGCGAGAATAATTAAATGTATCATTTTGATGCCAGATTATAATCCAGAAAGGATTATGTGCTTAAATTATATTACAGTTTTAAATGTGCTTCTGATTACAGATATTCTACGATTATACAGGATTTGTATTTTAAAGAAAACCAGTTCGTAGGGAGCATAATTCGTTTTTTGGGTTAAAATAATTTCTAAATATGACATTCAAATGGCATGACAATTAGATTAGACTGTACAGAAATTGAAATCTACACATTAATACACTCTATACTCATAATCACGCAATGCTGATTTTGTTAACATTAATAATTTGAGAATAATAATTTGCACGGTTAGATGTGATATGAGCTAACCGGTCTTTAGATTTAATCACCATTGGTAGCGTGATTTATTGTAATACTTTTCTACTCAGTTGGTCAGAACAAATGTGGCAGACGTGTTACTTGTTCAGATGACAATATACAGTGAAAATCCTTATTTGGGTCATATATTCCCAGACGTAGGCTAGAATCTGTGATTTCGAAGTACAGTATCCACACCTTATATGACTGGTTACTGTGGTGACTGACTGCTACACATTCACCTCAAAACATTAGATTCATCCACGCTGGAGCCGTGCCGGAGCACAACCCACGCAAGGAAGATGAGTCCTCAAGCAGCTGCAATTCCAGGTTTTCAAACAGAGATGGCGACAAAGAAGCAAATCTTACGGAATGCAGCTTTAAGATTGTTATTTGTAAGAATGATATTTGAACGGGAAATAACAAAAATGAATAAAATATTTTTTTGCAGTGCAGCGGAATATTCAAGCTGTTCTTTTCCATGAAAGATGAATGAAGAACAAGCTCATGAAACAGACTGAAATGTACATTGTTATCTGATCACATACACACTTTCTCTATCATACTTTTCATTTAAGTTTTCAAATGCCTTCAGAAGATTTGAAACATCCTGCAAACGTCATATGGACGACTATCATGACTTTTAAGGTTCTTTTTGTCAATTTTGGAGCTTGACATCATTCATTTATATACTTTGTATGGAAAAGCAGCTTGAACATCTTGCTAAACATCTATTTTGTATTCCACAGAAAAAAAGATGCAGAACTGCCATGCAGTTTCATAATGACATAATATTTTATAATAGAAGTGTAATAAAGCTAGCATGTGTGGCCACTGCTGTGTGAAGGATGCTCTCCTGTGGATCCTCTCAACACGTCAACACACACTAGGGCTGTAAAAAAAAAAAAAAAAAATCAAATATTTTCAAATATTTCAAATATTTGTTGAATTTAAAATAAAAATCCACATTTGAATGCAATATTTATGAATAAAACACATTTGTCCGTGTTTCACTCCGTCTTGAATCACGCTCACGGAAAGCGCTGGAGAAACAGTGTCTCTTCCGCGGCTCGCTATGCTTTGTTTAGCAACGAGCAAGAGACTTTACCACATTCACATTACATGATTTGACAGATTTTTACATAAAAAGGGCGACGACAGCACCGCATTACAATAAATGATCATTCATGTTTTCACAGCCGTTGGCCAAATTCAAAACGAAATTAAAATTAATTCATCTTTGAGAGCTTGCACAGCTTACGTATTCTGCGTATAGGGAGGATCGGCTCTGGATGTACTAGTAGATTAAGAAATTAGCTTGCTAGCGAACGTGCATATTAACAACATAAACATGAACCTTGCGATCATATGATTAAATGCTAATAAATTATGTGTATAAGCAATGATGAATCTTTGAGTTTAAAGCGGCTCTGACAGAAAGGCTGCGTGTGCCGCTGACAGAGACGTGCTGTTTTGAGCTATGTGCTCTTTTCCTAAATGCATTACTTATATTTCATAGGTATATTATCCATCTGTAAATGTTAGAAAGCCATGGAAATATTTCCATTTTGCTGTCAGACGTGCATGAGCTTTTGCTTTGCGATTCTCCGCTAAACTTCACAGACTTGGTTCTGAACGCGCGTCGCCGTGCGCATGTGCGACACACATACAGAGCGCAATAACTCTGACTAAAATATACATTTTCCTGAATTATTTGTAGTTGGACATTTTATACCTACAAGTAAGTGTATTTGTATGATGGCACTAACTGTAAAGTGACTGTAATGGGGTAATCAAAATTGCCTTTTTACTCAATTCGCCTAGTCTCTGCTTTTTTTAGATTAGATTTTTTAGATTAGTAAATGTAACTTTGCCTAAAAAGCATTATTTTAGTTTTTAGATCGCAATGTTACAATGTTAGAATGTAATGGGATTTTAACCCCTTTTGCATATTATATATGCTCACATGGTTACATTCACTTTTTGTGTAATCAAAATACAAAATACTGAGATATGTACCATATACCGCAAATCATCCCAAAATACAGAGATAGGAATGTTTGCTCATATTGCCCAGCCCTGCTTTGAAGAAACGTGCATTTGGTAATATTTTGCTCACTTCGCCCTCTTGTGGCCTCAGGAGAGAAGACAAAAGCTTTTTTTTTCTAACTGAATTTATGCCTTTTAAATTTGAATATAATTAGAATTTTGATAATATTTTAGTAAAAAATTCAAATTTAGTTTTTCAGCCAATTTGACAGCCCTAACACACACTGACATGCTGCACACAACAACAGAGATTCACATTGATTATTATTTCAGGCACGGATGTGTTGTGTATTTAGTTTACTGATGTGTGTTAATCCTAAACAAAACCACACACAGCATCTGTGACAGTTTAAAGAGATCCGCTCACGTCACAGGATGGTTCAGCCTTTTGAGGCTTGAGGTCAGTGATCAGAACAGCTCAAGTTAAAGAGATAAAGATGAACATTCGGTCTTCGTTCACTCACCCTTATATCATTCCGAACTTGTGAGTCTCTTTCTTCTGTTTCTGTCGCCTTTTTTATTTTACATTTTTAGAGTTTTTAGATTTATGCACGTATGGTTTTGATGAATGCACGTGTGTTTATTTTCATTTGAGCTGCATAGTGTGTCTTCAGGCCGGTTATATTCCGCTCGGTCAGGTTATTTGATCCAAACAAATGCACAAAATGTGCTTGTTTCATACTTTAAAAGTCTTACTCTTGTTTAACAAGACGTAGCTGCAGTATTTGACAAACTGGGATGTAATGCCTGTTTCCACTCCATGTCTGCATGTGAGCTTCAGGATTACAAGCGCTCTCCCGTTAACAGCATTTAAGTGTGTTGCTACAATTCACAAACAATGTAAGCAAATACACAACAAATCTTCACGGTCAGAGCTCGAACGGCTCAAACCTTCTCTTGCCCCTCGATCGCTTTCACCCAAATGCCACACATGACATCATGGAAAACTGGGAAGCCGAGTCTCTCTCTCAGAATGAGCCGGGGTCCAGGGATCCATCATCTAAAAATACAGTTTGTATCGCGGCATTCCACAAATACTTTCATCTCTAAACCCTGTGATTCGAGTGGCATTTAAGCTGGTTTGATTAGACTATGAAGTGGAAAAGCGGAGCGCGCTGATATTTCAGCATGGATTAGTCATCAGCTGCTTCTAATAAAATGTTCAAACAATCTTGTTTTATCTGGCCAGGGGAGTTTCTTGGCAGAGCCGTGCTTTGCATACTTACCTATTTACCTGGTATGTATATTGGCAAAAATAAACGCTTTTCTTAAAGAGGAATATTCGCATTTCGAGATAATGAAGGAAAATGATTCAATCGTTTGTCATAAAGTTTCATAAACTGGTATGAGGTTATCAATGACCCCATGTACTTTTGTACTCTGGACTAAAATATTGAGTTGTTAGAGAACAAACAGTTACTCTGTGTGTCTGTTTGCAGGTATGTTGCTGCATTTTGCAGACAGATTTGTGATGTGCAGAGAGAACTGGAGATATAAGGCTGCTATTATCCTCCATCTCAGTTCACCTCATCTCAAGAGTTCAGCCGAAATGTTGCATGCATGCATCTCAAATAAGTCTCTGATTTCATGACCATAAACGTCACCTCAACGTCAGTGCATGTTGATAAAGCAAAAAATACGGCACTCAAAATTAGCATTAGTTAAATTTCACTTTAGGTTCAAATTAGACTGTCACACACACACACACACACACACACACACACACACACACACACACACACACACACACACACACACACACACACACACACACACACACACACACACACACTCACACACACACACACACATGTTGGTTTTTATGGTTTACAGGGACTTTCCATAGGCGTAATGGTTTTTATACTGTAAAAACTGTATGTGCTATTGCCCTACACCTACCCTACACCTAAACTTAGCCCTCACAGGAGACGGTGCATTTCAACTTTCCCCCCAAAAAACTTACTCTGTATGATTTATAAGCTTTTTGAATTATGGGGACACTGAAAATGTCCTCATAAATCACCTTCTCCTTGTAATACCTATGTCATACCTATGTCATTATACAAATTTGTGTCCTCATAAACCACATAAACATGCCCACACACACACACACACACACACACACACACACACACACACACACACACCATGCAATATTCTGAAAATGTTAGTTGGCTATTAAAAATTAAAGCGCATGGGGGAAGAATGTTTGGAATTATTTCCTAAAAAGTAATCAAATATGGAACCTGACACAAACTTTTTAGGATAAGGTCAAGTGCTGGAGAAATGCGTTTGACATGATTCACTTTGACTGACTTCATTGCATATGTTGCATGAATTTTAATGTCACACTAAAGAGAAAGTATATACACACTTCATCAATGTTACTTTTGGGCAATTACTCGAGACTCAAGAATTGTGACTGCACAAGTTAACTAGTAGTAGCTGCCCTCTATTGATTGTCATCCTTGCAGTGTTTGACATTGAAACTTGCAAGGCACTTGCAAGTGTTCTCAGCTTTTTGATGCTGAATTAAATTTGACATTCTGTTCGGGTATAATGATGCACTCACCATTCTTGTGCTCTGTGTTTGAGGAGGGATGAAGGTCAGGCTTCCTCATGCTGGACTCATGATCTGGAGTCTGTTCACTGCTCTTCACTGCATTCATTGCCCCGTTCACGCTCCACCTGTGTCCCAGTCAGCTGCCGTC
Source organism: Oxygymnocypris stewartii (assembly GCA_003573665.1). NCBI lineage: Eukaryota > Metazoa > Chordata > Actinopteri > Cypriniformes > Cyprinidae > Oxygymnocypris > Oxygymnocypris stewartii. The sequence continues at coordinate 76,388 of QVTF01018915.1, forward strand.
TATCCAGGCCAAAACACACACATCAAAACACGGTCATATACAACATGTGAGGGATGCCTCAGATCATTTCACATTCACACCATGGACCCATAAACCGACTTTAATATTACAAGATTTGATGACAAACATGTTCATGGGATCGTTCAACAAAAATGTTTATTCACATTTTTGCATGGAACAAAAAGGAGAAACTTAACAGAATGTTCAAGCTGTTCTTCATACAATGAACGTAAATGGTGATAACAGCTGGCAAACAAGACTTTCAATAAATAGTGATTTAAATGTCAGCCTGACTCTCACACACAGCTGTCATTAAGAAAGAGTTCACCCAAGAATGAACATTTTCTGAAACTGTCCTCACCCTCAGATCATCCAAGATTGAGATGAGTTTTTTTCTAATCCACACCACTCCAGTCCATCAGTTAACATCTCGTGAAGCCAAAAGAAACTAATTGTTTTGGAAGCATTATTATGGATTATGGACTTAAACGTCTTAATGTTGGATTTGTTTCTTACAAACACGCAGTTTGTGACTTCTCAAGATATTAACCGATGTACTGGAGTGGTGTGGATTACTTGTGGGTTACTTGTGATGTTTTTATCAGATGTTTGGACTCTCATTCTGACGGCACCCATTCACTGCAGATTATCCATTGATGAGCAAGTGATGTAATGCTACATTTCGTAAATGAAGATAAAAGTCTTTGGTTTATACCTTTAACATGGTCATATACTAAACTATCTTTGATCATCTACACTCTTAAATATAAAGGTTATTGTTTTACATTGATGGCTCCAAGAGGAACCTTTAACATCCATGAAACCACCAAAGGTTCTTTATAGTGCAAAAAGGCTCTTTAGATCATTAAAAAGAAAAATGGTTCATCTACGGCACACTGCTCTGCAACCTTTATTTTTAAGAGCGTAAGAAGCAGCAAAAGCCTTGAACTGAAGCCACAGAATGTGTTTCTGAAACAAACAGGACCTTTTGCTGTTGATTTTCCTTCAAATCTGTTTTAGCAAGCAGATATTGAGCAGCGAGCAGAGCGTTTCTGTTTGTTTATAAAGCATAAGCTCTTTTAAAGCTCAACAAATGCGCCATCTTCCACCATGACATTCATTTACAGAGTTCACAATGATGGACCTTAAACACAAACGCTGTCAATCCAGTAGCTTTGAGGACCTCCACAACATGTCCTCGTGAAATACGAGGCCCTCAGCTTCCTTTCCACGAGCCGAGACTTCTTTATACACCATCTACAGAAACAAACCGCACAGGGCACTCCAAACATACAGCTCTGTTTTCTTTAATAAGCTGTGTTTTCAAAAGAACTTAGATGTCTGAAGGACATTAATTCCCTAAAAATGTCACGGCTTGTAAAAATAGTCATGTTATCAAAGCCACACTGCCATTTTATTGCACATTCGACAAGCCAAAAAGCCACGGCACTGATAAAACCTTTGGAATCATGGAATATTATATGGTGTATTAGGTTTATGTTCTAGAAAATAAAATCTATTAGTCATGATAAATTGCCAATATTGAAATGTTTCAGATGGGATGCATTTTGATCTTGTTTCTCGTGTAAGTGTGCACCAACGTGAGGTCAAACCAAACCAAAGCAAGTGAATATTCTGGACACAGAAACATCTGATCAAGCGTCTCTCACCACACAGACTGAAGAAAGACTCTTAACTGATGGGCAGCTCTTTAAAGCCTCCGTCACAGATGCAATCATTATGTCACGTGTGAGCGTTTAGGGATGAATGGTGAGGGATACACGTGAGTCAGTGACAGTACCGCAGTAAAACATCACACAAGAGGAGCGCTGATGAACTAAAGGCCATCGTGATGCACATTAATTCATCATCATCTCTGTGTATGTAGTAAATCAGTGCTGTCGGTGTAAAACACTGTGTAATTATTGTTTTGGTAACTGGGAAGTATTTTATATACGTAGCAACCATCATACCTATACTATACTACACTTTCTGTCAAATATTTCCACAAAACTATTCAGCAGCACATTTTCAACATTGATAATAATCAGACATATTATAAATCAGCATATTATAATGATTTCTGAAGATCATGTGACACTGAAGACAGGAGTAATGATGCTGAAAATTCAGCTTTGATCACTGGAATAAATTATGTTTTACCATATATTCATATTGAAAACAGTTATTTAAAATTGCAATAATATTTCAAAAAATTACTGATTATACTGCACTTTTGATCAAATAAGTGCATATCTTAGATCATTTCTGACATAATTCCTGTGACAAAGGAATGGCAGAAATGAACAGCTTTCGTTTAAGAATTCATTTAAAGTCAGTTTTATTTGGCGTGTTTTCTTTTCTGTGTCATTTTTAATCTTTCACGTCTCCCACTTTATTTCAAACTGACCACCAGTTGAGTTGAGCGATTGCCAAACGTATGGGAGGCTTTCATTGCTTGTGGTATTTATGTTGGTGTTTCTCCAGGACTTCCAGGGATGAGTTTGTGAAAGAATTAAGACACTGATGATTTTTCTCTATTCACTGTATAACGACCCTGTGCTGTGTGACAAGAGTCGCTGCTTTCAGATATCATCTTTCTGCAGGAACAATGAACAATGAACACTAATCTACAATTCGCTTCATTATTAAAGGGCAAGATTTTCCCCAGGAACATTTTTACTTTTATGAGAACATACTGTACGATAAGTACATACATCAAATACTTTTATTGAGTCAGCGAATTAATAACAATACATTTTTAATCTAGCATATTAAATCAAAACAACATGAAATACAAAACCAGCTCTTAATAATGCACAAGGTATCTCAATAAACACTTTTAGAAGAAACAAATTTCGAACAATAGAAAAGAATATCCATCACCTGAGACCTGAGATAACATTTATTATTACTAGGACATATGAGGACATTTTTCCTCCCTTTGGCACAAAACAAGCACATTAACTTTCTCAAGCTAAATATAAATATAATAACAGCATCAATTATCTGGAAATGGAATGTCACATATATCAGCAAAAATTGATGGAGGATTTATTCATTTGACATTACTGCTGAAGCAATTTCCAAACATTTCTTGTTTTAATACAACATATCTTTTCCAAACATTTCCCTAAAGTTATGCACCACTAAATCCACAGAACAAATGATTTCAGAAACAGTAACACGAGTCCAATGACAGACAACATATAAATAAAAGCTTCTGAGTAAGGACGTGTTTAACAAACAGACTAATCAGAGGACTGATGAGAAAGCGAGGTGGAATCTGTTGATGTGTTAGTAACGTGTCGTATTTACAGACGAGCTTCTCCACAGTAAACAGATGCAAGGAAAGGTGTCGCAGCATGAGCCCAATGACTTTCGAACTGAAGATTTGGCAAGATTTAGAGCTTTTGCCATTCTATAATAAACAACGGCATGGGTATATTGAAAATATTTACTTCATTCTGCTGTGTGACTTATGGCAACACGGCCACTAAACAAAATGTCAGGAGTGTTATGGCGTCAGGTACCACGGCCTGTATAAATACTCTCTGTACACTTGTTTATAGGAAAACCCCATCTGGATTGAGCAGACGCACCGCTGACCTCCCTTCTTCAAACGGAAAATATAACACAAGTGTTTGCTGAGAGAACTACAGCGGTGGACTGTCACTGACAGACTCCACGTTCATACCTCATAAACACATGCTGAAGAACAATCCACGCAGAAACATAAACATACATGTTCATGATCATCGTGTTCTCCAGCAGGACCTCAGAAGAGCTTCCCGAAAATGACCGTTAGACGAGCAATGACACAAATAATGCAGGATCTGAAATATGTTTTATTTATTTTTGATCCTAACTAAAGCTATTTGCTTATGTCCAGGGTTGAATGGGATTTTAAATAATAATAATGCTACTGTCCAATTGGTCTACTGCTCTTTATAAATAAAATGTGAAAAAATGTAAAAATCTGAATACTACTACTAATAAATATGTGTGTGTGTGTGATATGAAGAATCAAGCACTGCCCAGCCCAGCAATTCAATTTAGTTTGAGACGTTCACCATCCGAGTACTGAGGTTATTAATAGCAGAATGTGCTAAACATCAGAGCAAACTTTTTTTGACTTTACCTTTTTATGACCAATGTGGTTTAGTCTAGAAGGCCCTTAAAAGCCGCGGATGACGGGCGATGCATACAGTCGTCTGGAGTGACTTATGAGAGATTAGCTATGTAAACCGCTGAAGTTAACATGTTAACCATCTCAACAAACACACACAACACACAACTCACATGCTTTCTGCCGAATCTGTGCGCATTTCCAGACTGAACCGTGTCATATTAGACAAACCCTGAACATTTCAAACAGACGGCTCTGTGTTACAAGCCACTCTGGGCAAAAACCAAACACATTTTATAGTTGTAATGACTGAAACAGTTTACATTTCTGAGTTTAAGAATGTAGACTTTTCTTTAACCTGACCTTTTGTGTTATTTTAAATGATCCTTTGCTTAAGTTCAGCACGGAAATACTCTGGTACCCAGGCGAACTCAAACCCAACGCACCCAAACTCCCATCACAGGCTGATTTACTCTCAGGGTCTCAGCTGTGGGACTTGTATGATCGGCCTGGTGCTCTGTAAGCAGAATTACAGCTGAAGCACTTCTGTTCTTCTGGTTTCCATTCAAATTTACATAAAATGTAAAATGCTATAAACAAAATGAGCTCATTTCAAATTTGATGCCCGCTACAGGTCTCAAAAAAGGACGGGGGCATGTTTACCATTGTGTAGCATCTCCTCTTCTTTTGAAAACAGTTTAAAGATGTCTGGGCATCGAGGTTATAAGTTTCTGGAGATTTGGTGTTGGAATTTGGTCCCATTCTTACCTGATATAGGTTTCCAGCTGCTGAAGAGTTTGTGGTCGTCTTTAACATATGTGTTATGTAATGATTCACCAAATGTCCTCTATAGGTGAAAGATCTGGACTGTAGGCAGATCAATTCAGCACCCGGACTCTTATACTAAGAAGCCATGATGTTGTAATAGCTGCAGTATGTGGTTTTGCATTGTCTTGCTGAAATACACAAGGCCTTCCCTGAAATAAACGTCGTCTGGAGGGGAGCATATGTTGCTGTAAAACCTTTATATAACTTTCAGCATTCATAGTGCCTTCCAAAACATGCAAGCTGCCCTTATCGTATGCACTTATGCACCCCTATACCATCAGAGATGCTGACTTTTGAACTGAACGCTGATAACACGCTGGAAGGTCTCTCTACTCTTTAGCCCAGAGGACATGGCGTCCGTGATTTCCAACAAGAATGTCAAATTTGGACTCGTCTGACCATAAAACACTTTTCCAGTTTGAAACAATCCATGTTAAATGAGTCTTGGCCCTCAGGACACAATGGCGCTTCTGGACCATGTTCACATATGGCTTCCTTTTTGCATGATAGAGTTTTAGTTGGCATCTGCAGATGTTATGGCGGATTGGGTTTACAGACAGTGGTTTCTGGAAGTATTCCTGGGCCCATTTAGTAATGTCAATGACAAAATCATGCCGATGAGTGATGCAGTGTCGTCTGAGGGCCCGAAGTCCACGGGCATCCAACAAAGGTCTTCGGCCTTGTCCCTTATGCACAGAGATTTCTCCAGTTTCTATTAATCTTTTATGCACTGTAGATAATGAGATTTGCAAAGCCTTTATGATTTGATGTTGAGGAACGTTGTTTTTAAGTGTATTTCATCTTTTTACAATCTCTTTAACAGATTGGAGAGGCTCTGAACATCTTTACTTCTGAGAGACTCTGTCTATCTAAGACATCCCTTTTATAACTAATCATGTGACAGACCTGATGCCAATTAACTTAATTAGTTGGTAGATGTTCTCCCAGGTGAATCTTTTCAAATTGTTGTTTTTATTCAGCCCTTTGTTGCCCAGTGCCGACTTTTTGGAGACCTGTAGCAGTCATCAAATTTGAAATGAGCTCATTTAGTGGATTTAGTTTCCGTTTAAACATTTGTTATGTTCTCTGTGTTATATTGTGAATAAAATATTGGCTCATGTAATTTGAAAGTCTTTTAATTTTAATTTTATTCAAATAAAAAAAAACGTCCCAACATTTCTGGAATTCGGGTTGCATCACAATCTTCTAATCGGCTGCATCATGAATAATAAAGTGTTGAGATTCAGCATTACTCAAATCATATGGAAATCAAGGGTAGCCGAAACTCTGTTGTGTTTTACTCTCAATTAAACGAATTCTGCTCCGAAACTTGTCAGACCTGCTGTGTTTGTCTTTGTGTAAATTTCTCCCATTTCTCCCTGAAACTCTGTGGTACAGATTGTTCTCTTCAGTGTAAAAGACAGTCTGCTGATGCCGAGGAAGGCTTGTCGACCTTCAGCGGCACACAGTGTATTCAAGAACACAACTGCTGATTTATCAGAGCCGTACGTGCAGATTTTTCACTTTATGAGAACAATAACTCTTACATTTTCTCGTAAAATTGATGACAGACTTCTGCATTTTAACGGCGTGAAACACTCTTGAGTCGTCTGCAAAATGAACATGAAGAAATATCACGAACTGTTACATGAAAATATGGCCTTTATGTTCGTAATGACATTCACTCTGGATTTACAGTCATTTGTTGTGAATTTGATTCATTGACACTAGCCACAGCAGGGAACAAAACAGGGGTGATAAACTCTATTATTACTTAAAGGGGTGGTATACAGTTTTTTTTTCTAGGCCTGATTGTGCTTATGGGGTGCAGTCTAACATGTGTTAATGCTTTGTTTAAAAAAAAACACATAATTTTTCACATAATTTACCTTTATTCTACACCGCTCTGTCCCTTCTCTTATGAACGCTGTGATGGTTTTATGAAGCCCCTCCCTCAGAAATACACAATGGGCTCAGATTGGTCAGCTGGCACAGTTAAACCGCTAGTGCGCTTCTAAATGACACACCCCTCACTTCAGCTTGTGTATGAATACATGAATAAAGTTGCATTGTAAACACTGCATCATCAGTATTGCTTATCAATTTGAACCCAATTGAGACCCAGAGAATATTAGTGAAGAGGATCGCTCAGAACATTACATGACAACCTTACACAGGCTCTTGTTTCAGAATGGTATGTTTTTTTGGTTGTTGTTGTCTCATACTTTTAGATAAGCAAGTCTCAGCAAGAATTGCTCGCTACCACAGCAACCACATCCACATCTGTGTTTAATGCTTCTTATAATTATGTGAAAAATATCTGTCTGTCTATACCAGGGGTGGTGGACGTCGGTCCTGGAGAGCCGCAGCTCTGCAGAGTTTTGCTTTAACCCTAATCAAACACACCTGATCAAGCTAATCAAGGCCTGAAAGGTTATTAGGAAGCTACAGGCAGGTGAGTTTTTATTAGGGTTGGAGCTGAACTCTGCTCTCCTGGACCGGAGTTTACCGCCCCTGGTCTATACACATAAAGTGTGCACTTGGAACACAGTTCATTGATGAGCTGATGATCTGAATGAGAGAGATATGCAGAGCAGAGTGCTTGCAGAGCAGGGGAATGCAAGGAACAGGATTAAGAACCGCTGCTTTAGAAAAATTGATTTGTGCATCCATTAGAATAGTTACAAGACAGAATTGCGATTCATATGTGAATATATGTTTTCGTGCATCCCTAGTTTTGATGGAATGGCAACAAGTCTTCCTCTTCTCCAAAGCAGCACACAATGGCCCACCCCCTTTGTTGCATGTTTCTGGGGGTGGGGTTTATCAGGGCTTGTGATGTCACAAACCCGGGAAGAAGCTTGTTGTAGTCCCTACCAGCCGTAAGTGTAGGTATTAAACTGCCATAATTTTAAAAGATGATATCTCCATTTGCATTGAACTATCAGTTTCGTAACTTTGCAGATATTGTTTATGCTAAAACAGCAACATTACACACGAAACAAAGTAAAATCACAATCAACCACCCCTTTAAAAAAATGAATGTTGACCATCAACATCAAAAAGACAAACTGGATATTATATGAGCTACTATGTTTTCTATTCAATTTATCAATGCTTTGCTGTTCTTACAGCCCTTTGTTAGCAACAATTTTGAAATATTGTCTAAAACACTGGTAGTGTAAAATGAAATACATTTTATTTAAACAAACAATCAAACAAACATACATTTCTGTAAATTAAAGAAAAATACTTGTTAGGTCATTGTGTCTTACTATAACTTGGATAACAGAAATGGTTGACCCTGATGAGTACAGTCAATACCCCCCCCCCCCCCCCCCCCCCCACCTTTTTTGTTTTTATTGAGAAAATGAAATGAGAATAGATTCCAATAAAAGAAATAAGGGCACACCAGTTTGGTTCACCTTCATGGAAACAATTTCATCCTCACAGTGGAAGAATGAAACATGTGATTCATGTCTCAGTGCATTCATGTGCCCGATCTAAAACAACTACATGGCCGCTGTCCAGTGCTTACTTTAAGGGACAGACTGTATAATATGAGTAAAGCATAACTGGAGTGGTTTGCTGTAAATAACGCTGTGTTTTGATGTCTAGTGTAAGGATGGCAGTGATAGTGCTTGTCCTGTGTTAACCTGCAGTGGCACAGGCTTCATCATACGAGCCACCAATCATCCCGCTGAAGCACAGGTTTCCCTGCGGCCGCATGAATAATGCTGTGTGTGTTTAACTGGAGAAATAGAAAGCAGCCGTGTAATCTAAATACATACGGTAATATAAATACTGTGTGTGTGTGTGTGTGACATTGAGCTGGAGCTCTGGCTCTCACGGCTGGCATCGACACTGTTTAAAAAGTTCCCGGAAAGTTTACAGTGGCTGTACTTCTGCTGGGCTTTGTGTGACAAGCTTTAACGCAGCAAACCCATCTGCAGAAAAACACTAGGGACCTCCCTGGAATCCTGCTCTTCAGTTTCCATTCATGCGATTCCATGCTTTTCTGTGCTTTCTATTGGTGTCGAGTGTCTTGATGCACTTTGGTTAGTCTCAACTGACTTCAGTCCTAACTAAAAGAGAGCATCACTTTCTTACGCTTATGCTTAATGAACTCACGCTTCCACTTCATCAGGAAAACAACCAGTGGAAGTCAGTGGGGTCCACTTTAGTTTTGACTGTGGGGATTTTTTTTATATCTTCATGTCATTGTGGTTTGAACAACTTGAGGGCAAGCAAACACTGACAAAATTTATTTCTTAAAGTAAAAAAATTACTTGTCTTTCTGATGTTTTATCACATTATAATATCATTTTACACATTTAAACAGATTTTTTTTCTACAAACTATTCTTATTTTTCAACCATCTGACTCCATTCTGGTATTCTTCTTGGATAATATATTTATATATTAGACTTCTTAGATAGTAGACTTATTTTGATATGTATAGTATATATATATATATATATATGTATATATATATATGTATATATATATATATATATTGGTGGTGGGCCGTTATCGGCGTTAACGTGCTGCGTTAACGCGAGACTCTTATCGGCGATAAAAAAAATATCGCCGTTAATCTATTCTCAAAGTTGGGTTGGGAGCTGGGTCTATACTACGCGAGCTATGATGACTTTCACCCTGATATTTTAGCGCGGATGTATACCTAGCCGAATTGCACTGTAGGGGGCGAGAACGAGTCTTCGAACTAGAGGCTCGCAGTCCGTGATGGACAGATTGTTAACGGCTGGTCTATGTGGTAATACAATCGGGCAGGACATCCAAACGCTCACCTATCATTCATCAACCTCAAATATGGCTTTTCATCTGAAAGATGTATGTAGTAGCAACTTTACATGGCCGCTCAATATGATGTTAACCTAGAGAAATGTGCGCTATTGAAGTGTTCTTCACTTGCTCTTAAAATTCTTCACTTGCGCTCACTTGCTCTTAAAATCTCCGTCATTCTTGGTCATACAGATAAAAGTAGCCTAATGCATCTTTCGAATCTGTAAAGACTCTACGTTTATTTGTGTGCACTCAGAATAACAACGAAACGTTGCGCTTTTAAGCAAACAGGATGCGCTTTAGGTCTCATGTGAACTTGAGCGAGAAACTCCGTCTTTGAAAAATATATCTATAGAGAGTGAAATGTCTAAAAAATAAAAATAGAAGACGTGTGTGTTAGCATGGATGATTTACATGAAATTGAATCTGTGCAACACTGTGCATAAGATGGCTTTCAGTTCAATATAATAACAAAAAACGACATTTTGGGTTTTTATTCAACTAATAAGGTGGGCACGCTGTGATCTGTACTATATTTTTACTGTAATTGACAGTTATCGGCAAAAAAACAAAAAAACAACAACACGGGAGTGGGAGGGAATGGGAGTCATTCTTCCGGGAGTGGAACGGGATTTTCCTCCAGTTTTTTCGTGGGATTGGGACGGGAAGAGATTAAAGTTTGTGATGCATTTTGGAAACAGGAGATGAGCCCCTGGTCTAATGCGCCACCTGGCTTGAGAAACCCGTTCTCAAAGACTTACTTTTAGTCATTATTTGGGTAGCACACATATTCTGAATGCCTTCGGCAGAATTCAAATGAGCCATTTTAATCTAGATTAAAAAAATTAATCTATGCCCACCTCTAATATATATATATATATATATTTATATATATATGTATATGTGTGTATATATATATATGTATATGTCTGTGTATATATATATATATATATTTATTTATTTTTTCGTCAAATTATGGAAGGAAAATTCATAATTCAAATTTAAGTTCAATTCAAGATTATTTGTATCGCGCTTTTTTCGATACAATCGTTGCAAAGCAGCTTTATAGGAAATTAAGTTTCTACAATATATTTATATATTGTGGAAACTTAATATATTTAACGTATGGGGAAAATGGGTTGTGAACAGCATCTCACATTGATTCATCTATGCTACTCAAACTCGAACCCTTAAAGGGGTCATGAGCTGCCTTTGTTTTCTTAGGTCCACTTATAATTTTATCAAGATTTTTACATCAAAAAACATAATTTAGAAGTACTAGGCTATTTTCTGTCCTGTCTTAAACTCCAGTTGTGTATGTCTGACAGTCTATCCTTCCTAGACGGAAGA
>QVTF01018915.1:92500-97939 GCA_003573665.1 Oxygymnocypris stewartii
GGCCCACATACCTGAAAAGTTTCCGCTCCTGGTTAAAATAGTTAGTCTTTGTGATGATTCTTAAAGTTTCTCCAAGGGGTCTACTCATGTCAAGTCAAGTCACTGTTTATTTATCTAATGCTTTTTACATTGCAGATTGTGTCCAAGCAGCTTTACAGTATTAAACAGGGAAATAGTGTGTAGAAATAGTGTTCAAACTATGTATTAAAAACGAGAAACTCCAAGAATAAAAATATAAAAAATACTCCACTGATGGATAAAATTCCTGCTTCACTTGAAAATAATCAGATTACAAAAGCAAAATGGGTTGTAAATGGCATTTCATGTTAAATGCATCTATCTGCAAACTCAAACCTTTAAAGGAGCGGTTCATTCAAAAACGATCATTCCGTCATCATTGACTAATCATCATATCATCCCAAAACATGCATGACTTTTCTTCCGTGGAACATAAATAAGTGTTTTTTCCATATAATGAAATTCAATGGTGGCCCAATGTAGTTTGACCTTGGTGACTTTTTTCTGTCGTTGTGGTTTGAACACTAGAGTGAGTAAATAATGACAGAATTTCATTTTTTTGTGAACTATCCTTTTAACCTAGAACATTTCTAAATGAGTTTTAATTAATGGACAAATAGTGTCCTCTAATGAATCCTTCTAAAGGACAGGGGGACGTGTTTCCTTTATACATTTCCGCATTCAGTTGTAATGGGAAATATGAAACGTGAAGCTTACGAAATCAGTAATTGAACCCAAATGAGAGAACACTGTGATATTTAAACAGATAAAGTGCATGTTTTAGTCTTGGAAATCTCACACTGATTTATTTCACGGCCAGAGTGATTACCCGATGAAACGAAAGCGAAGAATGAGCGACTGCCTGCGAGGAGTAAAAATGGAAAGTGAGAGGCGACACTGATGCACACCAGTGGAATCCGACAAACAAACAGTGAAGTGACACATTACAGGAGAGCCACGCTCTGACGAGCACCATAAGTGGAAAGACCTGCTGACATTCATTTATGAATATCGCTGGAGTCAGTGAAAGGAAAAGAACAAAAGCCCTCTGCACCTTTGAAGAGTTGCCATTTTTTCCACCCTGGTGTTTGGAGAACGTTTGTTTGAACGTTCATTTCAAACAGGCTTTCCTTCACGTGTAAGATGCAGACTTGAGCTGCCGACCCGGCCTTCGTCCACTCCACCTCCCACGACATCCAGAGATCACTCCATATCTACAGATCAATCCACATCCTCCAGCATGAGCACATGCAGTAAATCAATCACAGGAACTACGGCTGTATGTGTGTTAGCTGTAAATTCGGGGTTCAGTTCTGGGGGTTTTCAAGTTTTGGGGAATGAAGTACAATTTCATTTCAACATGTTCAAACTTTTTCCTCTGGAAGACGTTTATCAGAGTGTCCGAGCTCCTCGTTTCCATATAATGGAAGTGAATAGGGACCAGAGGCTGTCACACTCCAAAAAGGCTCATGTGATTTCTTCATATTCACATAGAAATCACTCTGCCAGAAATGTATTTTGGTTTCTTAGATGTCTTACTTCCTATATGTCCCTGCTGACAATCTGAAAAAAGCTTGTTTCTGTTTGACTGAAAAACAGTAAAAGTTAGAATATTATTCTAACATTGCAATTTAGCAATGTGTGAATGCATTAAAGTGACACTTCACTCAGAAACGATTATTCTGTCATCATTTCTTCTCATCATGTTCTTCCAAACCTGTTTGACTTTCTTGTTTTCTGTGGAACATAATATATGCTTATCATAATGTCTGAGCTGCTCTTTTTTATATATAATGATAGTGAATGGGAACCAGGTGCTGTCAAAAAAACTTTTCATATATGACTTCTTCACAAAATATGAAATATATATATAAAATATAAAAGTATTGAATAAAAGGGTGCTGTTAATTGTGGCCAATGTGTCTTTAAGAAATATAATATTTAATAATTATTACCCCCCCCCCCCCCATTTTAAATTCTTATTACCCAATGAAAGGTTAGAGATTTTTGTGTATTTCAATTCATCTCAATAATCAAACTGCAGTTGGGTTATTTTGACTAGGTAAAAGAAACAAACAGCTAACTAACAATACAAACACGATAACATAAAAAACATGAGTTATCTGCTTTTGAAAATAAAGTCTAATAAATATCATATAAATACATCAATTATAATATGTGTTATAATGTGATTTGGTCACATTGTTTATGAGAGTTGGGGTTACAGTATGTTCTAAGAGTACATTTTACTTGTAATGCATTAAAGGCATAGTTCACTCAAAAATGATCCTTCAGTCATTTACTCATTTACTCCCGTCATGTCGTTCCAAACACACAAAAGAAGATATTTTGAAGAATGTTTGGATTGTTTTTGTCCATACGATGAAAGTCAGTCGGGTTCAGAACAACATCAGATCCCAACGAGTTTCATGGTATTGACAATATTTTAGTTTTTTCAAAATATGTCCCACAGAAAAAGAAAGTTACACGTTTTTAACAACATGAAGGCTGTTCACATTTAGACCATTTTTATTTTTTTATGCTGAACTGTTTTTAATGCAATTTTTTTTAAATGTTCTGGCCATTTACTCACATTTGGTGTAATTTTGGCCTGTTCTTCAAAGTGTTGTTTCATCATTGATCTGATTGCAGAAGAGTAAATGATGTTTAGATTACAGCGATAGCCTTCGCAGGAACATGAACCCATGACGCAAGGATCATTTGATTCTCCTGTCTGAAATGTATTATTATATAGAAAAAAAATAGCTCTAATTTCTAAGGAACTATTTACAAATGTAAGTTAGAAGGGGTCTAAATAGCAAAGTACTAATATGGAGTCTGTTTGTCTAATGGCAAGCGGCTGTGATTAGTAAACAGTAAAAAAATGCAGTATTCCAGAAGAAATGGCAGAGCGAAGGTCACCAGCATTATATTTTGTTAAACAGCGCAATGTTCTAGCGCCTCGCCAGAGAAGCTGTAAACCGAGATTATTCTGCAGTTTTTGATAACACACAGGCCATTTCCACTCCCACACAGCGAATATAGCACTGCTTTATAAGCGTATGGCCTTATATATTCACCTCACGTGTGCTTCTTCTCACTTCAACAGTCCAGATGAAGAACTCAGTGTGCAGATTTTCGTGGACAATGCACACAACACACACACATGCCGTCTCTCTGCATACACACATACTCACGATTAAGAGCCGTGGTCACACGTACGACAGTGTGTCTGCGTGTGGAAACCGAAGAGCACGGTGACGCGTGTACAGCAGCTTATCTGCTCTTCACTTTCTTTAATCCTCAACCTCCAACACAAGCAGAGCTCCTGCCAGTGGAATCCAGTGTCAGCTAAATCACACGAGGAAACAGCAAAGCAGAAGCTCTAAGAGCCCAGAGATCATCCACACTACACCAGAGAGAAAGCGGCGAAGATCAACCAAACATCAGCATTTGACAGTACAGGAGCATTTGACCTGAACGGAGCTGAATAATGACACTTAACTTTGCAACGTTAACACATTGCATGCTGCATTTTTTAATCATCACCTATTATATAATAACAGACTGTAATGATGGACAAGTGCTTATGGGAATTAATGTGCATTATCCCTTTCGAAATAAAGAATAACAAAAAAAATGAGGAGGCTAAAAATAAAGTAGAGTGTTACTGTAGATACACTATTATCTCACTTAAATTAACTTAGCATGACAATTTTAAAAAAAGCACATTAAAAGTAAAAAAAAAACAAAGAAAACATTACTGACTATATAATGACAAATATTGATTAATAAGACCTTATTTTCACAAAATGTCCAGCACAATTCTATGTAGGAGTTACAACATTTTACTACAGTGCATGATTTGTAAACTAACCACAGTTTGATGTTGTGTCTCATAACCAGCTCCATATGTTTGGCTTTTCAGATGCTGTAAACTTGCTCAGTAGCGCACCCGGTACAGCATTGTGCTTGTGATATGAAGCACTTGGGTATGAGTCGGTTAACATGAGTCATGATAAAAGAGCTCAAAAACTGTAGAAGCAGATAAAATGGTATGATTGCTTCAGCAAATGTGTTTTTATCTATTGCTACTTTATCAACACTATCAGTTAGGTTTAGGGTCGGATTTAGTACTGGTATGAGATAAAGCATCAACCTTTCAAGCCTTTCATTCGGCAGCCATATCACCCTGCAGCCCAAGACCGGTTGCCCACTGAAGCTAAGCAGGGTTGAGAGCTGGTCAGTACCTGGATGGGAGACCTCCTGGGAAAACTAGGTTGCTGCTGGAAGAGGTGTTAGTGAGGTCAGCAGGGGGTGCTCACCCTGTGGTCTGTGTGGTCCTAATGCCCCATATAGTGACGGGGACACTATACTGTCAAAAAGCACCGTCTTCGGATGAGACGTTAAACCGATATCCTGACTCTTTGGGTCATTAAAATCCATGGCACTTCTCGTAAAGAGTAGGGGTGTAACCCCGGAGTCCTGGCCAAATTCCCTCCACTGGTCAATCATGGCCTCCTAATAATCCCCATCCACTTGATTGGCTCTATGACTCTCTCTCCTCTCCACCTGTAGCTGGTGTGTGGTGAGCGCATACACTTGATTGTCTCTATGACTCTCTCCTCCTCTCCACCTGTAGCTGGTGTGTTGTGAGCGCATCCACTTGATTGTCTCTATACTCTCTTCCTCTCCACCTGTAGCTGGTGTGTGTGAGAGCATACACTTGATGGCTCTATGTCTCTCTCTATTCTCCATGTGTGTGCCTACTTTGTGTGGTTGAGGCATACACTTGATTGGCTCTATGACCTCTCTCTCCTCTCCACCTGTAGCTGGGTGTGGGTGTGTGAGCGCATACACATTGATTGTCTCTATTACTCTCTCTCCTCTCCACCTGTAGCTGGTGTGTGGTGAGCGCATACACTGATTGGCTCCTATGTACTCTCTCTCCTCTCCACCTGTAGCTGGGTGTGTGGTGAGGAGCATACACTTGATTGTCTCTATGACTCTCTCTCCTCTCCACCTGTAGCTGGTGTGTGGTGAGCGCATAACTGATGGCTCTATGATCTCTCTCTCCTCTCCACCTGGCGTGGTGTGTTGTGAGTAGCTGCATACACTTGATTGGCTCTATGACTCTCTCTCTCTCCACTGTAGCTGGTGTGTGGTGAGCGCATACACTAGATTGGCTCTATGACTCCTCTCTCCTCTCCACCTTTAGCTGGTGGTGTGTGGTGAGCGCATACACTTGATTGTCTCTATGACTCTCTCTTCTCTCACCTGTAGCGGGTGTGTGGTGAGCGCATACACTTGATTGGCTCTATGACTCTCTCTCCTCTCCACCTGTAGCTGGTGTGTGGTGAGCGCATACATTTTTACTCTATCTCTCTCTCCACCTTTAGCTGGTGGTGTTGAGCGCATTAC